>JAQZBX010064335.1:6537-16639 GCA_029593785.1 Cabassous unicinctus
GCAGTAAACTTCCTGCCATCCAGCTAAACTCCAGGGCTTGAGATAAAATGTAGTTTCTAATGAAAATACTTTATTTAGAACTTGGTGGTAAATGAAGTACATCACCTAATATGTATAGTCTAGGGTAATCAGTGAATTTTCTCAAGTAGAAATTTAAGGTTGAGAAAGAAGATTGTTAACAGTAAGAATTGCCCCATTAGGTCCTGTCTGATATATTAGACATTCTAAATAGTACTGACTTATCTATAGAACAGACAAATTTAATTACCTTATTTAGTCACATGATTTCTGCCATACTCTCAATTGAGTCCTGTTCATGCCTACTTTGGCTTTGAAAATAAATAAAGGATTTATAATGCATGACAGACTTCTTGGAAGATGGAGGTAGTGGTGTGGTATGGGTGTAACAGAGCAAGCAAGGGAAAAATAGATAAATAAAAAGTGATTGGAAAGTAATGTTTTTATTTAAGATTTCTTTTCTTTCCAATTTTCAGATTTGGAATCAGGATATTTGCAGCCACTGAAAGTTGGTTGACTTTACAAGGTATACTTCTTATGCAATATTGTTGGTCCTTGGCATTGTGACTTCAGTTCCCATACCTGCCACCAGGCGGGCAGTGGTGTGTGTTAGGGTGTCCAGGCATGTCTAACTCATGACTGAGCACATGGTTCATTCATGTATGTGTGTGTGTTATATATATATATATGCCAGTAATGTCCTGTCCCCTGCCAATCATGCATACATATTTGCCACATTTCTGATAATTTCTTTAACGTACTTTCTCAGAAATGGAAGGATTGAGTTCCAGGGTATGCACATGTCTGAGATATTTGATACATTGTCAGGCTGCCCTCAGACAGGTTGCACTAGTCCACCCTGTCACTACCAGCACATGAGAGAGAATCTCTTGGTCAGCTGTTGGAGTGATACTAATATGAGCCTTTCAGTTGTTGGCAGATTGTGCTCATAGCCTTTACCAAAATTAAGCTGAGCAGAAAATCTTGAAACCTCATCAACAGGTATAGTACAGTGGAAAGTTCATGAAAGTAGCAGTCAGGAGGCCTGGGTTCTAGAATTTAATAAAATATTAGATTCCTTCCATTTTCCCTCCCTGAATATCACCTAATCTGTAAGATGGTGCCTCTTCCAACTCTAGCCCTCTATGCATAGATAAAGGTCATGTGCATCACTTCACAAGGGAACTGAGGTGAGAGTTGTTAGTGAGGGAGAGACAGCAGATGCCTCACAGTGAAGAGTGACAAAAAATGAGACTATTCTTGTGCCCCGGTTGGTTGAAATGCATTTCCTGGCAATACGTATTGTTGTCCTCAAAGACAGTGATTCAGAACACATTCCAAGAGCACCTTCACTCTGAGAAGCTCCCAATAACTGGAGCAAAATGCTGCTGGTAAGTTAGTCAAGGCGTTTAACGTCACTCAGTGACTGGTCAGTTGTGAGTTATGATGACACACTGTGATGCTTAGCACTCAATGGTCACAGTGGTGCTCTCGGCCAGTACTGCTCAGAAACCCATATGCATAATTTGCTGTCCCTCTGAATGCAACCTCCCAGAAAGATTTGGCTAACACAGGGAATCTAAGCTTCTCGCATTTATTAGAATTTACTCATTGATTGGTAAGAGTCAGGGATATTGGGTGGCTGCATTCAGGTAGTCTATTGTCTGGCACATAATATGTTTCCTTACTGGAAACATAAAAAAAGAGTGAATGAGAAAGCATTTGTGGGAAGATTAGCATTAAATAAGCCCTAATATGTTGCTTAATTCTGTGGCTATAGTATGTATGAGAAGCCTCTTGCATGGTGCTTGATGAATAGTAGTACATCAATATGTATTATAAGTGCTCCAGTATGAGTATGAACAAAAGCTGTGGGATACCAAATTCAGAATGCCAACTAAAACATTTTTATGGGTTCATGAAAGAGTAATCACTGAACTGAAAAGAAGCATTTATTTCTCCTGTCCAATGTTTTAATTATAATAATATAATGATAAGGATAGTATTTCCATGTACTAGGTACATATTACTTTATTCAATCTTCGCAGCTTGATAAAGTAGTACTATTATTATCATCCCCATTTTACAGACAAGATAACTGATTCACACAGAGTAATTTGTCCAATGGTATTCAGTTACAAAGTGGTAGAGCTGGGCTTCATACATACGCAAGTGTGACTCCAGAGCCCCATTTCTTTTCATCATGCAGCATGGCTTCTTAAGACTTGTAGGGCCTGTCCTCTGTTCTCAGTGCCATGTCACAAAGGATAGTTCCCCCAAATGGGACATCTGGTCACTTTCAAGAAAAAGAGAAGGGAGGAAGTGAACTCATTTCTACTTTCCAATTAAGTACCACTCATTTAGAAAAGGAAACAATTAGGTTAAAATATCTCAATCATGGAAAAATCAATTGGCCCTTCCAACCTAACACTTAAACCACATTTGCTCCAACCTGGCTTTATTCCTGGATGGGTGGTTGAGTGGCCTTTTCATTTTTCTCCTGCATGTTTTGAACCATTTTATAGACATGCAGAATGCATTTGTGAAGTACCCATAATTTGAAGTTTCTGCACAGCACTCCTCCCTTTAGTCTTTGCCATGATAAACATGCCCAGATAGCAAGTTCACAGAAGACTGTGAGCTTTGAAGTCTTTGAAAAATCTGAAAATTATATGACAATGTTGTATATGTAATCACTGGTGAGAGCAAGCCAACATCTCCCTTAGCGCCAGACTCATGGCCCCTATAAATCCTCAGCTAAGAGCGGAGAGGGCTGGTCCTGTTTACTTAAACTCCAGGATGGAATGGGCATGTTTAGCATCACAGTAATTGAGACAATCAGGAGATCCAAACTGAATTGCTGCTACTTGTATGCATTTAAACGTCATGCTTATATCAATAGTTCAGAAGATGAAAGTTTCTACACTCAAGGTTGGATTAAACAAAACACCTTCTCCCTTCCTTAAAATGTATCTGAGAGAATTATTAAATGTCTGAAGACTGTATAGTTTAATCTTGGGTAAATATGGGTTTATCAGGGAGAATTTAGCACTCTTTTGGAGGCCCTTTGAAGCTACATCTGTATTCCCTTAACTGATCCAAAAGTTTCCCAGTCAATATAAGAGGACTCTAGGACACTTTTCTTAATGATGTTCTGCTCCAAAGTTATCAGTATTTAGTTACTATATTACAGTATTTAGTTAGTATTTAGTATGTCAGGTTTCAATTATAATGATCTATGAAAATATTTCCAGGAATTAGTCTCCATTCTGCTTATTGTGTTGCCAGGTAAAGTCTCATGTAGAATTCTTGCACATGGACTTTCAGTCTGTTTGCTCCATATGCTTTTTATTTATTTATTTATTTATTTATTTATTTATTTATTTATTTATTTATTTCTCCCCACCCCTTGTTGTTTTTCACTTGCTGTGTCTGTTTGTCTTCCTTGCTTGTTTAGGAGGCACCAGGAGCCAAACCCGGGACCTCTGATGTGAGTGGGAGGTGCCTAACCACTTGAGCCACCTCCTCTCCCTACTTCGTTGTTTCTCATTATGTTTTTCTTCCCCATGTCTCTTGTTGTGTCATCTTGTTGCATCAGCTTGCCACACCTGGCCGTCACGTCAGCTTGCTGTCTTCTTTAGGAGGCGTTGGGAACCTCTGCTCCCTGCTTTGTTGTGTCTCTCATTATATTTTTTCTCCTTGTGTCTCTTGTTGTGTCAGCTTCCTGTGCCTGCCCATCACACCTGCTTGCTGTCTTCTTTAGGAAGCACCAGGATACGAACCAGTGACCTCCCATGTGGTAGGTGGGAGCCCAGTTGCCTGAGCCACATTTGCTTCCCTCCATATGCTTTAGTAACATTTTGCAAGATGTGACCAAATTGTTTTGGACTTGAAAGTGTGCCTAGGAACATAGCTATGTGTACATTGAAAAGGTCATGCAAAGCAATTTTGATGGGTAGATATGATATGCCAAATGTTGAATAGCATGAGGTGGGTGAACGTGCTCTGGTTATATGTCAAGCAATTCCCACAAACCATAGAGGTAATGATTCATGGGAACAGGGTTAAAACAAGAAGTTCTCAGAAGTGTGATACCATCAAGTGATGGTGGAATGATTAAAGATTGAAAGCAATATGGAAAGACTACTGAGAATATTTATTGAGGGTGAAATCCCAATGATGAAATCTAGAGTACCTCCTTGATCAACTTAGAAGTTGAAAATTTGTCACACTAAATATTTAATGTGGATGATATTGAGAAAGTTTGGAAATGAATGATATGTCACACTTACAAAAGAGAAACAAGTGCTTTCAGATTTCAACCAGCCAAGGAATAAAGAATTCTGCTACTTGGAGACATAAAACTTTTAAAATCTGGAGTTAGATTTTGAGCCTCTAGGTTAAGGCTTAGTCACCCTATAAACAACCCACCTGAACACTCAGGCCACACATCTGGATAATAATGTTCAGGTTTTGTTTTACTGCTGTGATAGCAAAAATAAACTCACCATCACATCTGATGATGTGCAAGGTGACTGCTGGGCTTGGAATGTTCTCTACTCTCACTTCATAAGTTAGCTGAGCACTGATCCATATGAGCTAAAATAGATGGACAGAACTCTTTTTACTGTCTCATTCCCAATTTCTTTCAATGTCACTAATCTTCCTCAGACAATTAGGGCTCAGGACTCAGCATCATCTTTGACTTTTCCACTATCCATTTCCCTCCTGTTGCCAAGTGTTGTCGATGCCATCTTCGAAATATTTCTTGAATCTTATACTTTGTTCTCTATTCTCATTGGCATTACCTTAATTTAAACTGCTATCATCACTTAAATAATTTTAAGAGTGTATAATAATTTAACCCTAACATATGGTTTTCTTCCTTATTTCCCACTATCCCCTTCTATACCCTCCATTTGCCAGACAGAATGAAGCACAGTATTTGATGTTCCTCGCAGGTACTCTTTGTTTTCTGACCTCTATGTTTTCACTTGTACTGCTCTCTCTACCTGGAATGCCATTCACTCCCTATTCCTGTATACGTAAATCATGCCAACCCTTCAAGGTCCAGCTCAAATGCTTTCTGTTCCCCAAAGTCTTCCCGGATCTTGATCTCCTTCCTTTCTCACTCTTCTTCTTTTCCCATTGCAATTTTCTTTCTACCTTTCCAAGCACACTTATCATTGCATAATTTGTCACAGTTATTTATGTTATATTTGATTTCTTCTGATAAACAGCTTTTTTAAGGTAGGAATCTATGTCTAATTAATCTTCATATGTCCAATACAAGCTCAGGCTGGCTGTTCCTGATTTTTCATTAAGCAAATCATGAAATAGGATGTGAATTATTTAATAGTAATACATCCTATGCCTAAATGTTTTCAGTAAATTGTCTATTTTCAAGTCAGTTTCCCAGATGCCAAACCACAGGCCAATTGCTGAATGACTATAATAATATGATTGTTACGATCAGGCATGGACTTGAGGGTTTTCAGCATTAACTTTTTGAAACAACTGAAAGGACAAAATAAATCTGTAAGAGTTTGGTCTAATATAAATATCATCAGTTAAATTTTTAGAGCAAACCGTTTTTGTTTCTACTGATAAGTAAGTTTATAAGAAGATGCAGGAGAAGCAACAACATGATTTCAAAACCTTTATTTCTTTAAGTGCTCCTAATTAGGTTTAATGTTAGTTATAAATTTAAGTATTGTTAGTATTATTCCTAATTACATTACTAAGAGTTTGCAGAAGAGCCTACTGAAGTATATAACAATGCTTTTAGATATTGGTGTTAACATTTAAGTTATAAGATATTGGAATGCTACTCTCTTTTTTACCTAATTGTAATGAACTGGAATTTATATATCTAATACCTCAGTGGGGACTCGGACTTATCTGGGTTATTGGGGATGAATAACTTTGTGCCAGCTCCTGAGAATAATGTGAAATGAAGTGAGGTGTCATGATAGAGAAGCAGAGATAGTGAACTTCTTAGGTGCATAGATTCAGATTGCCAGGGTTCAAATTCTGGTTCTCCTACTTTCCAGCTGTACAACTTTGGTAAAGTTCCTTTACATCTCTGTTTCTCTAATTACTTTTCTATAAAGGAGCTTACCTCATAAGATTGTTGTAAGAATGAAATGAGTCACTGTATGTGAAGCACTTAGAACATATTAAGCCCTGCATGAGTATTGGGAGTTATAATCTAGCATTATTATTATTGTTAGACAGAAAGTTTGCTGAGGCTTTGCAGTCTGAGATTCTTATTTTGGGTTGAAGGAAATGACTCATACAAGGTCACCCAGCTGCTTATCAGGGCCTGAGTTTAATCTCATCGCAGGTCCTGGGCTCTTATAATTCTGTTTCAGGCCCAGTGCCACATGTGGGACATTGAGGTACCACTCTCAGGTAGTGGAGGCTCAGGCATGTGAACAGCTGTGAGATTACAACAAGGTAAGTGCCATGGTAGAGAAGTGCAGAATGCCATGGGAGCTCAGAGGCACGCCAGATGCCTCAGATATTCTCTGAAGAGGATTCCAAGGGGCAGTAATACTGCAGATGTGGAAGATTTAGCTACCTAAATAGGGCAGGGAAAGGCATGTGGGCAATGTGTGCAAAGGCCCCAAGATGCATGTGGTATATGGAGAGAACCAAAAGGAATTCAGTCTGGCCAAAGGTTGGGGACCTATAGCTTTCTTCTCAGCAAATGAAAATATACCTAGACCCTATGTGAAATTAAACCCCCTTTTGCATTCTTGCTATGAGTTTGAATCTTCAAGGTAATCAACATGACAAGATATATACAGATTACCTTCAGTGATGGAAGTGAGTGTAGTAGGGTCACCATTTGCCCAAATGATTACTTATGTGCCTAACAAATGTGAGCACTTAATTTTTTTTTTTTAAAGATTTATTTTATTTTTCTTTTTATTTATCCCCCCTCCCCCGCCACCACTTGCACTCGCTGTCTGCTTTCTGTGTCCATTTGCTGCACATTCTTCTGTTCCTGCTTGTCTTGTCTTCTCTTCTTCTCTTTAGGGGTCATTGGGAACTGATCCTGGAAACTTCTGATGTGGGAGAGAGGCACTCAATCGCTTGAGCCACCTCAGCTCCCTGGTTTGTTGTGTCTCTCATTGTCTTTTTTTTTTTTTTTTCCCTCTGTCTCTCTCTTTTTTTTTTTTTTCATCATCTTGTTGTGTCAGCTGTCTGCACGGGCCACCAGCTCTCCACACGGCCTACCAGCTCACTGTGCAGGCCCGGCTTACCTTTACCAGGAGACCCCAGGAATCGAATCTGGGACCTCCCATATGGTAGATGGGATCCCAATCACTTGAGCCACATCCACTTCCTGGTACTTATTTTTTTTACAAAGGATCTGCTCTTCTCATTAACCCATATGCCTTGATGAGTAATTAGGGAAAAACAATCCCCCAACAAACATTAAACTGGCCAATTTATGTATCACAATTGTTTCTAGTTCAAATAAGCTCCTGTTGGGTATTTAGTCTTCTTTAGGTCCTTTGGACACATTTCTCTCCCCCCTACTCCTTTCAAAGATGGCATCTGGGTAACTGAGGGACTTGCATGACCATGTAATGATGGAGGGAGGCGGGAACTTTGATCTCTGCTGGCCCTCTGGTTCTCTACGCATGGAGATCTCTTCATCTTGACCGGGGTCTTGCCCTTCACAGCCTCCAGCCTCTATAACCACCTCCCTCCTCGAGCACTTCCATATGGCTCCCAGTCTTGCTGGATTTGAAATGATGACAAAGACACCTTTGGGAGCCCAAAAGAAAAGGCCGCTAGCCCAGAATTCCCAGGATCCTCCACATATTTCTGGATGTTTTTATAGTCAGCTCTCTTTTGAAGCCTGGGTCCTAAGCTGAAGAAAGCTAGGACTCTGGTGTCTGCCTTTGTCATTCTTCTTGTTTTGGGTCTCTGACACTGACAATGCAATGGCCTAGTCTCTTCCTTTTCTGGGAAGACATTCATGCCCCCTTTTCTTGAAATACTGAGTACATGAAGAAACACTGACTTACCAATAAAGGAAGATCTGAAAGTAGTATCTTCCTTACCTAAAGATGCACAGGAACATGAGAAGTCACCACTTTTGGTGACTTCTCAACTACTCAGTCTTGGTAGGGTCAAGGCCTTGAGACTGGAGCACATTTTACCTAAAGATGGCACAGCAATAAGTGCCCAGAACTGGAGTGACCTTCTCGTTGTTCATCTAGAATTCAAATTCCCCCAGAGGAAGCATGTAATAGAGTCCGTTGTCCTTCAGTAGATATGGGATATCTGTAGAGGGCAGAAATACTCTAGTGCCACCTCAGACAGTTTTGCCTCCCTCCTGTCATTCTATGCTTTCACCTCCTGTACAGTCTCCTGGCTTTGTAGTTGGGGCAATTTCCTTACAATATACAATACAGCACAGCACAGCACCTTACACAGGAAAGAACATGCCTTCAGGTCACTTTCCTTAGGTGTGGTATGTGTAAGGCAGCGTTTGAGGCCTCAAGGACTCAATTCCTGCCTAAACTTCTTCTGGTCACTGATCCACTAGGATCCAGTAATTACTTTTACTGATGTACGGAGGTGATGGTGAACTCACTTCTGCCCTTCACATGCTGTAGGATGTGTGTTTATGACTCATTCCAGCCATTCAGAATGGAAATCAGGCGACAGTAGAGGGCTGCTGTTTTCTGAGGTCTGGTGGAATATTAGCTGCAGAAAGATTAAAAACTATCAGTGCTGTTTTTTCTCTTGGGCTCTTGCTTCTGGAACTAACAAAATTCTCCTTTTTCTTCTGGTTAAGCTCCAACTCATCTTTTAGGACTCAGCTCCAGGTGTTATTGTGAAGATTTCCCCTGACATCTCCATGCCCACGCAGAAATAAATCTTTCTTCTTCTTTTAGTTCCAAAGCATGTTTGCACATGGAGTACCCCTATTAGAGTTCCCATTACATTGAGTCACAAGTTTAAAAGCATAATAAACTTTATTTTTAGAGCAGTTTTAGATTTATAGAAAAATTACACAAAAGTACAGTTTCCATATAAACCTCCTCTGCCTATATAGTTTGTCCTATTATTAACATCTTCATTAGTGTGGTACATTTGTTACATTAGGATTCACTCTTTGTGTATATAGTTCTATGGATTTTGACAAATGTGAAATGTCATGTATCCACTTATTGGGGATTGAATCATATCCCCCACATGAGGCATGTTCATTTCCCAGCACTGGTCCTGTGGGTGTGAACCCATTTCTAAATAGGACCTTTGAAGATGTTATTAGTTAAGATGTGCCCAAACTGAACGAAGATGGGCCTTAATTCAATATGGCTGACATCCTTAAAGCAAAGTGAATTTGACACAGAAAGAGAAACCACAGGGAGCATCCAAAGCCTGGAAGTCAATGAACCTAGAAGAGAAAGGAGAAGACACCACCATGTACATTGCCATGTGATGGAAAAGCCAAGGAACCCTAAAGATTCTGAGCCTGGGAAGAAGTGAGCCTTTTATTTTTATTATTTTTTAAAGATTTATTTATTTATTTATCCCCCCCTTGCTGCTTGTGTTTTACTGTGTCCATTCGCTGTGTGTTTCTTCTGTGTCTGCTTATCTCCCCCTTGCTGTGAGGTCCTGCTGCATCAGCCCACCGTGCCATGCGGGCCGGCCTGCTCTCACAAGGAGGCCCCGGGAAGCAGGCCTGGGGCCTCCCGCATGGTAAACGGGGGCTCTATCGATTGAGCCACATCCGCTTCCTGCTGTGAGGTCTTGCTGCATCAGCCTACTGCGCTGCGCGGGCCGGCCAGCCTGCCCTCACAAGGAGGCCCCGGGAAGCGAACCCGGGGCCTCCCATATGGTAAATGGGAGCTCTATCCATTGAGCCACACCCGCTTCCCAGAAGTGAGCCTTTTAAACTCTGAAACCATGAGCTAATAACTCCTGTTGTTAAGCCAACCCATTGTATGGTATTTGTTTTAGCAGCTAGGAAATGAAAACACCACAATTACCATTTTATACAGAAGAGCTTCACTGCCCTAAAATGCTCTTTGTACCACTTAGTCATGCCTCC
>JAQZBX010064336.1:0-16523 GCA_029593785.1 Cabassous unicinctus
TTTTTTTTTTTTTTTTTTTTAAAGATACTTAGGTTACATAAATTGTTACATAAAAAAATATAAGGGATTCCCATATGCCCCATTCCCCAGACCTCCCACTTTTCCCCACATTAACAGCTTCTTTCATTAGTGTGGTACATTCATTGCAATTGATGAGCACATTTTGGAGCATTGCCACTGAGCATGGATTATAGTTTACATTGTAGTTTACACTCTCTCCCACTCAGTCCTGTAGGCTATGGCAGGATATATAATGGCCTGAATCTGTCACCGCAATGTCATCCAGGTCAATTCCAAGTCCTGAAAATGCGCCCATATTATACCGCTTTTCCCTCTCCCTGCCTTCAGCACGTCCAGTGGCCACTGTCTCCACATCCATGATATAATTTCTTCCATTGTTAGAATCACAATGAGGCTGTAGTAGAATAACAATAAGTTCTGAGGGGTTTTTATAAGGGTTAGCTACTACTAATAAATATCCTTCTCAGCCTTGCCTTTTTATAGATGATAAAATGTATGCTAAAGTAATAGTTACTGAGTTTGTTTCTCCTCTTGGAATTACTTTCATTTTCAAAGAAAGCCAAAAGGAAGAGTTGGAAAGGAAAAATAATTTTTAAAAAATGTAGTCACACAAATGTGATTATCTTTAATATTTCTAATGTTTTGGAAAACTGTGTTGAGGAGATATATTTGTATTACCGCCTGTCCCAGGGCTTCTCAAATCCCTTGAAACCACGACTACTTGGTTTGCTTACACGGGAAACACTGCCTCCTGGTGGTGGTTATAGCTGTCTGCAGAAGCCGGGATGAGCCACTCTCTACAGGGACTTGTAGGGATCCTATCTTCCCTCTTCTTGAATTTCCCTCTTCCTTGTAGCAGGTTCCAAACCCCGGCCACAGACTCAATTAGTTACTTCAGTCTAGATAAAAAGTTCTCAAACTCTGGTATGCATAAACTCATCTAGGCAGATCATTAAAACGATCCCATGCACTAATCTAAGGAATGCATTAAAAAAAACATTCTGTCCTGTGCTATTTCTTTTTTTAAATTGTGACAGCATATGTCTAATATAAAATTTGCCATTTTAACCATTTTAAGTGTACAATTCAGTGACATTAATTACAGTTACCATGTTGCACTACCATCAACACTATCCATTACCAAATATTTTTCATCACCCAAGACAGAAACTCTGTATCCATTAAGCAATAAGTCTCCATTTCCCCTCATACCCCCACCGCTGGTAACCTCTAATCTACTTTCCGCCTCTATGAATTTGCTGATTCTAGATATTTCCTATAAGTGGAATCATATAATATTTGTCCTTTTGTGTCTTGCTTATTTCACTTAGCATAATGTTTCAAGGTTCATCCAGGTTGTAGCATGTATCAGAATTTCATAAAGAATGCATTGCTCTTTTTTAGGAAGTACTGGGGATTGAACCCGGGACCTTCTACATGGGAAGCAGGCGCTCAACCACTTGAGCTACATCTGCTCCCCAAGAATGCATTTCTAATAAGGACCCCATCTGAAACTGAATCAGATGGTCCAGCCAGCCACAGCTTGAGAAACACTGTTTCAGGGAGATTCTCCGGACCCCAAGGCCAGCCCCTGGCACCCTCTCCTTTTCTTTAAACCTGGCTTGTGTTAATAAATGCCCATACAGCTTGGTTCTTCTTAGCTTACGTATTAGCATGGTTCTCTGCTAAGCATCAGATCCAAATTTTAATTATGTGTAGGGTTTTTTTTAAAACAAAATAGACTGTTTCCAGGACCGTAATATCCGTGATAGAAATTGATGGCTCAAACGCAGTCCAAACTCTAGCTTCAAAGGGACTTTTCAAACCGCTTCATTTGCAAAGGACAGCATGTTTAGAATGCGTAAGTGCTAATTTACAAGACAGCATTCCCATGGCTAAATTCCAGACTGTTTTTCAGAAAATCTTTCCCACTGAAATGTATGAGTTCATGACTTAATGAAGAAATTCTCAGGTGTTCGTGGGGGTGATATGAGGCGATGGTTAGAGAGTCTTCAGTTCCATCTGTTTGATGATGGATAACTTTGGGCACGTTACTCTCAAAGCCCCCGTTTCCTCGTCTATAAAACGTGGAGGATTCTAGTACCGAGCTCCAAGAGTCTTTGGGAGGACTAGACAAGGCACTGCAGGTACGGCTTTGAGCCTTGTGCTTGGCACGTGGTGAGCTCTTGGTACCCATTAGCTTACGTGCTTGATGTCCACGTGATGTCTCCTGGGAGCTGAACAGGGGATGTGATGTGGGGTGTTAGCCCAGAGATAACTGCAGACTTACTGGAAGCAGCACTTTATTTTTTGAGCTCTGGATGGATGTATTTTGAATGATGTTAGCTGGGTCAGGCAAGACCCTTCCCAGAAAGGAGTCACAGCTTTGCTTTGTGCCTGATGCCCAGAGATCTCTTTTCAAAGATGCTCTGACGGGTGGTAATATTTTCCATTAGAGTAGGTGTCACCAAAGTGATTGCCCACCAGCCCATTCCCAACAGGCTAAGGCTGCCCTTTGATTTGCAGCCACGGGATCTGTTTGCAGAACCTGACGAGGCTCTTTATTGCTCTGCCTTTAGCCTCCCTCTCAGAGGGTTCCAACTGCTGACTGCCAGGTGTCCCGGTGGCCCCCAGCAGTCCGCAGTTGCCCGGCCTCTTTTGAAGTTGTGGTGATCACACCGCACAGCTAAGTACACACTTTTCTGTACTCAGGGCACATAGCTGTCATGGTTATGCGATCACCAAATAGCCCCACAAATGCCATGCATTGTCTACCTGTACTAAGGCAGAAAGGTAGGCCCTTCACTGGCTCTCTCTGCACAACTGGCCCCACGCACGCATCTGCTTGTTCCCCTCGGCATTTACGATTCCAAGTACGGAGACTGCTCCTCACGAATGCGTTCTGTGACCCAGAGCCCAGCATCCTGCCTAAGTGGTTAAAGCACAGATGCGGCAGGGTTTTTTTTTTCCCCCCTTTTTTCTTTTACGAGGCAATGGACAAGCGCTACAACGGATCCCTTTTGGGATTGGTAAAGAAAAAAATTCTTCTATAAAATTTAATTGCCCATGATTGTCTCGAATAATAAAAAAAAAAGAGATTCTCTGCAAAAGGAGTCTAAAAGCGCAAGGCATTATTCTTCCGTCTGCAGCTGAGAGCTGCAGAGGCATGCACCAGGAGCTGCACCAGGCTACGCTGGTGGCATTGACCAGGCTGCGCTGCCGAGTTTGATGGGAAAAGGACACATTTTACACAGGCCGCGAAGACGGCCGAGAACTTCACCGGCGTTGTTTTCAGCTTTGGTAAACGATGAAGACAATCCTCCTTCCCCGCCGGCCACCCCTTTCAGCTAAACAGCTACTGTGCGCTTCTCTGTGGGGTTAAGGCACTTTGCAGAACGGTCCGGCGATGTCACACACTGAGAGCACCCAAACACCACCCACCCGGAGATTCCAGCAGCAGCTCTCGGGGCTGTGGGTGCGCCCGGGAGCCGTCCTACCGCCTCGTGGTCTCCAGGGCCTGCTCTCTTTAAATTGTATGTTTGCTTTTATGCGTCGGCTTTTATGCCTGGTAAGTTATCACTCTGCAGGGGCAGACCCTAAACCCCATTTAAAAAAATCAAATTACTTTAGACCCCGAGTGGATTCTGCAAATAAAATCGATAAACAGAAGCTTGCCGTGGATTTATGGGGGCTCAGCAAGAAGACAAGAGCCACAGACGCTATAGCAGACCTTGGGTACCACTTCCGGTTAATCTTTCCAAGTGAATGCTTTTCATCAGAAATGCCTCTAAATGATTCATCGCATAATTATGTGTGTGTATATATATATATTGAAATGAGGAAATCACTTTATGTTCTTTCTTTTGAAGCACAGAAGTTTTTAACTTTGAGGAACTCCCTCCCATTTATCTATTTTACCTTTCATTGCTTGCACTTGGGTTGTCAAGTTTATGAAATCATTTCCTACAAGATGTCCAGATGCTTCCCTGCATTACCGCCTCGATGCTGTACAGTCTTGGCTCTTATATCTTGGTCTTTGATCCATCTTGAGTTAATTTTCATATAAGGTGTGAGATGGCTATCCTCTCTCATTCTTCTGGATACGGATATCCTGTTCTCCCAGCACCATTTGTGGAAGAGACTATTTTGCATAACACCTTCTTTTTCATATCCACAGATGATAATTATGTTGCCGTTTTTTTTTAGCCCGTCTCCCAAGCAATTCGTAGCAGCCTGCTGCGCTGCTTTTCTCTGCGTCCTAATTACTCAGTCGTCCACTAGGAGCTATAGAAACCCTAAGTGCTCACCATTTTGACCCTCTCTGCCCAGCTCCCAGCAACTCCAGCTTCTTTGGCACTTTGGGACTTTTTCCTAGCTTCCTTATCCTTTCATTCACTAAATTCAAGTCACTGTGCTAGGCTCTGAGCTGCACGGGTCAAGTGGAATAGGAGAGAAAAATGGAAGTCGTTGACTTGTAGCTTTGGAGCTCAGGGAAAGGTAGTGCCATTTTTTTTCTTTAAATCAGATTGTCCTTTCTCCCATAAAACACTCAAATATACACTTTGATACATAAATATCCTGGCATTGTGCCATAATTAAAACCTGATAGATAACACCATCAAAGAAACCTTAACAGAGTAGTGACAAATCTGCCCTGGGTTCACCATGGTCCTGATGCCCTTACCACACATGGAGTAACCCCAATAATTTCCACTGAGTCTTCACTTGATTATAGCCTGGATGGGTACTGGTGGAAGGGTACTATATAAATATGCAAGAAGATAAATCTCAGTCGTAAGTACCCGGTGGGAGCTTGTTCTCATGGAGCTGTCATTTCTCATGGGTTGGATTTTCATGTAAGCTTATTTCTTGGAGTATTCTGTGCATTTTAGTCATATAATGAAGGTTTAGAATATCATTTTAGATAAAGGGCCCTGCATGCTCTAATCAGAATGCCAATTTCTGAATATATTTTGAAACATTTTGCACATATGCATGTTCAAATGAGAATTGAAGGGTGTGCACACAGCAAATGTGGATCCAGATGGATGCATTTACTCAACTTAGCATAAAGGTACTTTTACATTTCTGAAAACAATGGGTGGGCTAAAAAACATCCATGCAATATGTGCCAGAAGGCCCAGTCATATGGCAAGCTGGTCTCTTTCTTAATCATTGGGTGAACTGTTCTAACAAATTGGAGTACTCTTCCTTTCTTTATTTTTTTCCTTCAAGATAAAATAAACACTTCTATTGAACTTATGAAAAAATGGCCAAATCTTCAAAAAATTTTATGGTAATTAACTACCTAAAGTTTTATACCTATAAGGCACCATGAAGTTATTAGCAGATAAGTCAAAAGTGGCAAACTATAAATATTATCTAAAGTTTAAGATGAAAGATATGAATCCTATGGAAAATCATTTTATTCCGCTAATTAAAAATAACTGATCCACAAATCCAGAAGGCTGAGTGTATGTACAATGTGTGTTTATCAAAAAAGTAGCTAGATGTGACAAAGATATATTTATTTTCATTCTGTCTACCTTCTTGGAAATGATTCCCTGATTTTCTGAACATTTGTCTAAAGCTTGGGAACATATTGAGAAATTTTAAAAAAAGAAAGAAAAAGAAATAAAGCTTCCATTTCTGTAAAAGACACACATTTCTATAGATTGGTAAGACATGGATGTCAACGCATGTATTTAATTAACCCACTACATTTTAATTAGGAGAATGATTTCCACTGTTTTTTGTGTGTGTGTGTTTTGAATGCTTTCTCTGCTTCTCTAACGTAAGCAATGTGCAGCAATGCATTTGAATTTGGGCATATCAATAAAAACCTTACTATCTTTAAAAAAAACTATACTTGTGTTTTTGTAGTACAGCTGATATAATTACCAAAATCAATTGCAAACAAAAACAACAGAATACACCTTTTTATCTTCTACTTTTGGTCTTTGATATATTTTTAATTTTTTCTTCCCTTTCCTTATTTGTATTCATTTTGATGTCCATCAATTTGCTTCATTACTGTTATTTTTGCAATTTCCTGGTTCCTTTATAGTTTGCACTATTCTCTTTGATCTGCTCTCCTCAAGCTTTATTTTGGGGGCTATTTTTCAAGTTCTATAAAAAAATGCTTTTGCCCCTTTTCTCTTTATTCTTTTTATTTAACTCCTTCTTCTTAGAACAAGAACAAACTCCAGCTTTGAGTGAACAGGTAAATGTTTTTAAAAGAGCGAGTCCTAAGAATCCTTGACTTTGAGTGGATGAATAGAAATGTTTGAGAAGCTACTTCAAAGGCCCTCAAGAACAAAGAGCCTTTTGTGAGGCCACAAGCAAATCCACCAACTCCTCCTGACCCATCTTTGCCAAAAGATATGAGCTAATGATAGGACAGACTTCTCTTACATGCGTAGCCAAGCAGGCTTGGGAACAAACATCTCCTTGACATAATAAGGGGAAAACATACTATTTATCTTTTTAATAACCATCTTGAGGAAAATTAATGTTACTTTGTCCTTTGTACAGAACAGTAATTGGATTGTGTGCTTCATTTATATCTGGACAAAGGCCAGGATATTGAAATACTTCTCAATATTAGATTTTCTTATTTAAAAATTAGATTTTATTGGCATTCTCTTTCCGAGATTTCTTCATTAAAAGCTTCGTTAAACATAAATCTTCTTTTTACACAGCGGAAAACAAAATTATTTTAAGGGGTCATTTTGAAAAGTCTTTCGGAAGGGTGGCACTGAGCTTTTTCCTGGTGACATGCCTTTTTTCAGGGTTCTTGTATTCCAGGGATAAAACAAGAATTGACCTTTGGTTGTATGCGCTTCATACTGATTACATCGAGGCTTGAAGCTGTATAACGAGTTGCCCTGTTTTAAAGCCTAAGGCTATTGAAAATATGCTCTTTGGAAATTTGGAGCTGGGAAGTTGACTGAGGAGGTTTGATTCAGTAATACCCAAGCTTTGGGGGCCTCCTCTCCTCTGAAAGAGACGTAGTCACCCATTAGGGAGAAGAGTTGACGCAGCCTCTGTGTTGAAAAATTACATCGGGCTTTACCTAATGTAACACGTTATATTATGGACTTCACTTTGATTATGACTTCTGAAGAAGGATGGACGAGCTCCTCCCATGGGCAACAGGAAAAGTGGCAGCTAGGTGGTCCCTCTACCTTAAAACGGTTCCCTAGCCTTCACTCCCTGTGAAAACTGGAGAGACTCACTTCTCAGTACTGTGCAACCGAGTTTTCTGGACAGAGTTTGTGCACGCTCAGGTCCACACTTGGTCTCTCGACACTCCGTGTTCCTGGCTCACACCTTGCTGAGGGAAGGGAGATAATTAAATGGTTTGATTTGAAAGCTCTTTTCCCCAATGGGCCACAAACATCACGTGCAATAAAAATAAACAAATACCCTGTGCGGTGTCAGACAGGGACAATCAGAATACAGAGCAGTACTATATATGAGGACTTAAAACCGATATCTGTGTCTGTGCCATAAGCCTGCAAAGTGGACCATTTCATTCCAGGATAATGGAAAATGGAGAGTAAAACATTTATCAAGTGAATATACTATTTTTTTTTTCCAAAACGAGAAAATGGCAACCAAACAAATCTGGTCGTGGCATTATGAGCTTTTAAAATTTTCTTTTCATTTTCTGCCTATAATCTTTTGAAGGAAGCCACAAACAAAATGATCTTGTCTCTGCCTCTGGGCAAGGGAAGTGTGAGATGAGGTGGTAGCTTTTGGAGCTCAGGGGGCTGGCGTTCCAGGAGTGATCCTGAACCGAGAAAGATTGGGTGCTGAGCATGGACCAGAGCACCCTGACTCGGAGACTCCATAAGCCAGGGAAGGTTCGAAGCATGACGTCTGGAGTTTCAGAGATGGAGTCTAGGCAAAGTGTCAGCCAGAGTCAAGAAGCAAAATGGAGCCAGCGGGTTTTGGGACGCGGTGCCTGGAAAATCTGAGACCACGTGCCATAGAGGTTGGCTGCCTCTGGTAGGGCCAAACAGAGTCTTGAAGATTAGGGAGCCGGTCCCTCATTCCCTTCCCTGACGCTGAAGCTGAGGGGTGAGACTTCCTTGGGCTTTGCTGTTGGAAACCTTTAAATCTCAAGGATGACTCAAGGACAGGGGTAAGTCCCCACAAGCACTCCTGCACCCCTTCAGATGTCTCTGTGCTGGGCTGATGCTGGATAGCGTGTGGTCAGGAGCCCAGGCCTCCTCAGTGAATCCTCCTGTTTGGGGCCCAGGGTTTCTTGGGCAGGCATCTGGGGCACAGGGTGCTGAGAGGATCTGCAGGGGGCCTCAAAGTTTAAGTCGGAGTGAATTCACATGGAAGGAGGCTATTGGAACTGGATGGGTTGTTAAGCCCGTCACCCCTTCCATACCTCCCTCCTCACCAAACCTCCTTCAAATAACTGGTCCAGAAAAAGTCTAGCAAGCTCAAGGACAACTAATAAAAAGAGGAAATAGCATGGCTCTGACACAAAGGGAATATTAAAAAAAAACATAAAACAAGAACAGCCAAACTGACCAAAGGATGAATAATATCCACCAGAAAAATACTGCATGAGGCAGGAAAAATACTTGGGAATTACAAAAAATTTAATGAAGCAGTTACCTCTATAAATAAAGAACACAAAGTTGAAATGCTAGAACTGAGAAAAGAGGTGTCAAGACAATTAGAGAAATCACAGGAGACAGAGAAGCAGTTAGAAACACCCTAACAGATAGCAGTTTACTCTTCATGATTCCACACTGATGACGTGGACAGATCGTAGAAGACTTAAATGCCATAATTAATAAAGGGATATGGGTACTATATATTGAACACTGTAACCTGAAACCAGAGAATACATTTCTCTGCCCATAGATACTGTGGTTCTTGGAATTCTTATCTACCTGTATTCGCTCCTTTGGTCTCCTCTTCCAGTTTCAAGGCTCTAAACACAGTTTTTAAGCTGATAGTTTTAAGGGTGTCTCCTGCCTGAAGTTCTCCCCTGAACTCCCAACTCATATATTCATCTGCCTACTGGACATCTCCACTTGGATGAATAACAGGCATCACAAGCTGAAACTGTCAAAAAGTTGAACTCCTCACATCACCCTGGCAACCTGCTACTCTTACTTTCGTCACCTTATTAGTGAATGGTGGCTCCATTCTGGCTTGGGCCATGCCTCACATCCAACCCATCAGCAAGTCTTGCCAAGTGTACCTTCCCAAAATATCCAGAATCCAACTTCTTCTCACCACCTCCACTGCTGCCACCCTAACCCAAGTCACCATCGTGGCTGCCTCCTGAATGGCCTCTCTGCCTCTGCCCTGGGCCCCTTAGGTGCTGTCACCTCACAGCATACAGAGAGATCCTGCTAAACAAAAGGCAGATCATGTCACCCTTCTGTTCAAACCTTCAAGTGGCTCCCCGTCTCCAAGTAAAACCCAAAGTCTTGCAATGACCTGGGATTCCACCCCCCATTATCTGTTCCACTCCTTCTCCTTCTCCTGCTACTCTCCCTCTCATGCCCTCTGTTCCAACCTCACTTGCCTTCCAGATCATGCTAGAAATAGTGTCTGCTGCCACAGGGCCTTGGCACAAGCTGCCCTCTGCTCTTCCCCAGTTGTCCACATGGCACACACCTTCACTTCCTTTAGTCCTTCCTCAAACGGGGAAGCTGCTCTTTAAGGGAAGACTATTAGGACATGCTGCGGCTCAGGAGCCATAGGTGATTTAGGCAGACTTAGGATTTAGGGGATGTATAATGACAACTGTTTGCACTAGTGCCTTACACTTTCTCAGGCTCTACAATATGCTGTATATTATTTTATTATGAAAATGACACTTGAAGTACATATTATCATCCACATTTTACACTGGGGGAAATAAAGCTCAAATAAGCTACCCTGCTGCCCAAGACTTCACAACCAGTAACTTCCAGAGAAAGGAGGTTCAGACTTTACGTCGGTCTTATAGTTCCTGAGCCAGCGCTCTTCATCCTCTCCTTTGAAGATTATTTACAATGAAGATAATTATGATAGCGATGATGATGATGATAGAAGCGAACATTTACCGAGTACTTACTCTGTATAAAGTGCTATTTTATGTACTTTACATGTTTTAACTCATCTAATCCTCATCCAACTCTAGCACTATTGTTATTTGCAGTTTACTGAGACGAATACTGAGTCATTGAAAAGATGACTAACCTGCATAGGGTAAACCAGAGCTAATGGCAGAGCTAAGCTCCTGGGTTCTGAACCACCAACCCTGAATCCCTGCTTGGTATGCTAGCAGCTCCTGTCTGCTCTGGCCAGCCATGCTAGGTACAGTTCAAATTGGCCGTAAGTGAATTATCCAGTTGGGGAATTAGTATTCACTAAAGATTTGTTGAAGATATGTGCAGTTTAAGAAACGACGTCTTTAAAGGGGGGGTTAAGTGACAATTTTCAACTTAATGGATAATTGGCAGAGGCTGTATGCCAGTCACCTGGTCGCACGCGGCCAAGCGGAGGTGGGTGCCTCCTGAAATGAACAGTGGCCCCTTCGCTAAGGCAAACCTTTGATCTCTAAATGAAAGGCCCAGTACTGCAGATTAACCACTTGGTGTCCAGCAACTTTCCATCTCAGCAGCAACTGGCACTTCCCCAGGGAGGCAGAGCAAAGCAAGCTTGCTTACCCGGGGTGATTGTAGGCCATCTGCCTGAACTCGCTGTCCCAGTTCGGTCTTCCGTAGAAGGTTTTTTGCTTTAGGCCTGTGATCACGTCAGTATTTCCATCCCAGTGGAGAGCTATGTTGAAAGCCTAAAGTAAAAACCATGGTATCAGAAGACATTCGGAAAAATAAATAGGCACCTTCTACTAAATAAATATATTCATTTAATGATTTAATGCAAAAATGCTTTGTACAGCGCTGGGAATGCTTATCATTATTATCGGATATCACCGATTCTGCCCTGGAGAGCAGGCATCACATCTCATCTTACCTCATTTATCTTTGTAAACTGCTTTGGGCCTAGGTAGCAAAGTCTCCTACACATAGGCAGTTGTCAGGTATGCACTGACAACTGCCTAGAAAGAATATATATATATATAAAGATGAGAATAATATGGCTAAGGGAAAGCAAGGGCTGAACTACTTCCTTTGTTCTTCCTTCTCAAAAATAATCTCTCATGCTGTCCCCATTCACTTCATGGTAAACACTGGGATGTGAAAGGGTTTTGCCAGCTTAAGCGGAGTGTGGGTTTTACCCTTTGGGGCTGGGTTCGCTCTCACCCTCTGACTCTGCCTGCTCCTAACCCATCTCCTGTCCCCAGGCGCCCCCTGCAAACTTGGCCACCCGGCTGTCCTTGTCACCACTCTGGGAGGGCAGCCAGGGTTTGGGGAGGTGGCAGTGCCCCAACAGGCCAGTCGACCATGGTGGATTCCAATCCCAGAAATCCAGACTGCAAGGAAATTACCATCAGGCAAGCCTGACTTCCGACTGCAGGCTACAACTGCAATAGCATTTAAGAAGCAGACTCCAGGGCAAGGAGAGGGAGGGAAAATGGCAAGAGTAGGCAGGACTCTCGTCTTAGGAGGTTTATCCAGATAGAGACTGAAGCTCCAAATACGGGACAAGGATTCAGGAATGAGAACTACGAGGTGGTGGGAGAGGACTACACCTGGAAACAGAAGCCCTGTTAGTGGAACTGAACTAAAGGTCCGAGTTGTACCAGCCTCCACTTAGGGTGGCAGTCTGCTTTCCCACAACTCTCCTGGTGAACACTAGGACTGACCGGTGCCATGTGGTCACCCGGCTTCAGCCCTGGGCAGAGGAAGGATGCTGAGAAAAGGCGCCAGTCAACTCCCTTTCCACCAACTTCCAAACCTCATGGCCCTCTCTCATGCTGGACTGAACTCTGCTTCTCCTTGGTTCCTTTTGTATTACGAAACCCTCGTTCTTCTACTTCTCTCTGACACTTCTTTTGATTCAAGGAAGAAACAGAGGATTTTTCCATCTTAATATGTAGCTGTCCTCCAAGATTCTAGTCTCAGCTCCTTGAACCTCCTTTGCCTCTCTGCTCCTCATGGAGCTTCCGTTCCATTTTCATGGCCCCGTTAGCATGATCTGCAAAGATGCATCCAAGCTTACTTTCTCTCCCAGACACCTCAAACTCCCCATCACAGATTTCTACGTAGAATTCTTACTGCTACTGCAAATTGATGATCCTAGATAGAAATGAAGGATCCCACTTCCCAGATTATTGATGACTTCAATTTACTTCCACACACAATTCTCGAGTGACAACCACAGGCAGGGGGTGTATAAGAAACGGAGAAACGGAGCGGTACAAAGAAGAAGGATACAAGGGGGAAGCGGCTGTGGCTCAAGTGGTTGGGCTCCCGTTTACCATATGGGAGGCCCTGGGTTCGATTCCCGGGGCCTCCTGGTGAAAGGCAAGCCGGCCTGCGCGGTGCGGTGAGCTGACGCAGCAAGATGACCCAACAAAGGGAGACAAGCGGACACAGAAAAACTCACAGCAAATGGACACAGAGAGCATAAGCAGCAAGTGGGGGCGGGGATAAATGAGTAAATAAAACAAATCTTTTAAAAAATAAAAGGAGGATACAATGGCTCTGCTTCATGAGGAACGAGTAATCTAATGGGAACCAGACCACGGTCTTCTCTAACGGAAACAGAGACAGAGTTCGGGAGCAAGGTCCCAGGTCACTGGAAGAGAACCGGGGAGGGCCCTACTGGGCACTGGGCTTTAGCGAACGATTTCCACAGGAGGCGGTGGGGAGGGGCAGGGGGGCAGATGAGCCAAGCTTGGAGGCAGGGAGGTGCACGGCATGCTGGGAAAACACACCCCATTTGGAGGCCTGGAAAATGGTGGGTGGTAGGACACGGCAAGGGGGTTGGGATCAGGTTGGGAAGGGCCTTAAAGTACTTGCTAAGAAGTTTAAGCATTTATTTATTAGAAAAAGTATCAGTAACAACTTCTGTAGGTGGTACCGCCGAGCTACCAATCACTGATGGTTCCAGCATTTGGAATTATATTTGTTCCACATTTCTCAGTCCAATGTTCAATTAATCTCCAAACCCCGTTGATGTGCCCTTCCTAATACCTCGCCCATCTGTTCCTTCTGCTCTTGTCATTCTGCCACTTTGAGGTTGTTGAATTCAGTTCAACAATTGGCTAGCTCTAAAACTGCCTCTCGATTCCTTACCGGCAGACTGTACCGATTATTATTATTTTTTAAATAAATGCTTAGATTGGTGATTTCCTGCCTGAAATTTGGGAGTTTAAAGTATTTCCAACATGTCATGGCAAAAATGTAAGAACATGTTTAATTTGCTTGTATTCAGAACAAAAGTATGTTTCATAGCGTAGTCCTGGAAGGAGCAGAGATGGGATGTGCCAGGGTTGTGAGTTCACAAAACCAACCAGAACCTCAGTGTCACAAATCCCAGATTCCTGGGAGAGCCTGGGGGGATAAGCACAGCACCAAGGCAAAAAGCAAAAGGCGAACGCTGTGTCTACTATACCAAATGGATCATTAGTCAAAAATCCCATTTGAATAAAGAAAATGTTTGCTTAGAAAACATCATTAACACTATTTAATTCATTAAAATGTTTCAAGCCTAGTTCCCAAGAAATCTATATTTCAAACTATCCCAGAGGAGTAAGATATTTAAGGAGAACTGCAAACAAGACCATAAAAATTCATTTAAATACAGAATTTCAAGCAAAGTCTTATTTACAGAAGC
The DNA here is from genome assembly GCA_029593785.1 of Cabassous unicinctus. Classification (NCBI taxonomy): domain Eukaryota; kingdom Metazoa; phylum Chordata; class Mammalia; order Cingulata; family Chlamyphoridae; genus Cabassous; species Cabassous unicinctus. The sequence goes on from JAQZBX010064336.1 coordinate 13,789, forward strand.
ACAGGACTAAATGACAGTGATATTCTATAGGGCCACAGTGCGTGTGTATGTGTGTGTGTATGTGTGTGTGTGAGAGAAAATTCATTTGTAATTTAAAAATTAATGCAAATCTCCTAGATGAAAACACTTTTCTTAAAATTAAATATTAATAGTAGCTGCTACGGAGTGTTGATTAGAATATATATTCCATAACCTAATAGTCACTGCATTTCTAACTTTCATGTTTAAGGGGTTAAAAAAGAATTAAAAGGTTAATAGCAATCATTCAATATTATAAACATTGAAATACTACAAAAATGCAATATTTTGATATACATTATTTTTGCTCAACTCAACCGTAGCATTTCACTAATACAGCACACTTTAAAGCACCTGCCAAAACATCAGATCAATTTGATCTTAGATGAATACAAATATATGCACACAATATAAAGGAACTCCTTAAGAGAAGGAAATCTTTCTATAAATCATCAATTCATAATATTTATTTTTTCATAATTATTTTCTGTGGAAAATCACATACTTTACGATACAAAATTTTGAATGTAAACACCTGGGAACTTTTTCAATTTAACTTTGAACAACTCAAAGCACAGAACTAGGACCAATTAGGAGCTTAATTGGATGATGCAGCCAATCAATTACATTCACTTGATGCCACTCTTAAAATGACAACTGCAACTTTTAGTCACATAATTTATCTTGGATTTCCAAATTTGAGGTTGCTGTCCCTTAACGAATCTCTTTATTTTGTTTGCTATTCCTCAGCAAGTTCACTGTAGGTTCTTTTATTGCTACATTTGGAATAGCTCTTTTAAATCTGGTTTTATATAAAAGAATTACATAAAAATAATTCTTCTATTCAACCAGATAACTATATAGCTCATTATTGAAATTATTCCTCTTCTCTTTGCTCTGTTACTAGACAGGTTAGGTGATACTGCCCATTTTTAGAGTCTTATCAATACCTGATTTTCATCCCAGCCAGTAAGAAATATATGATAACTCAGAAAGTGAGTTTTCCCTTTCTCATTCATTTGCGTTTCCAGTGAGAGTAAGAGCTCAGCAAACCACTCAAAAGCCCTCGAATCCCGGCAAATCCAGTAGAAATACACCTGTTGAGACAAGGTAAGAGAACCCATCAGTCCCTCTTTCCATAATGTACTAATAATCACAGGCTGCTTTATCTCTGTTTAAATGATTTGTGCCCAAATGGGCACTTGGGCAAAATAGCAAGCTTCCCTCTGCCAGGGAACAAATGGCCACACTGTGATTTCTTTTGAAAACATTCATATTGTGTTTGAAAAAGCCCAGAGTGAATTCAGAGAGGCAGAGCTGGTGGGCTGCCAGTTTCTGGGATGAGCACACTCTGGCTGTGCCTCCTCAGAACAAGATTAATAATCATAACCAGCCGTGCCTTTCACTGCCCCCAGAGGGGACAGACCATGAGACCACCCCCCTTCATCTTTACTTAGGAACTAAGCCCAGGATTTGAACTCCATCCTCCAGAGACCCCGAAGGCTTGTGCACTAATCCACTCCCCCGGCTGCCATCTCTGGGGAGTGGAGATTCTGGGAATTATGGAATCAAGCCACGTTGGCCAGAAGTCTCTCCTCAGCCAGGCATGTCAGTGCCCAAGAAAGCTGCCGGGAGCTGCTTGTGTGTCAAACGCCGTAATGAAACGACGTCTTGGGAAAGCCTTTTATTTATTTATTTTTTAAAAACTGGAGGCAGAAACCCTCTGTGTTCGGTGAATGGTACGAGACAAGAAGGAGTCTGGGTATGTTAACGTAAAGGCTTGGTTTTTGTGCTTTGAGTTTCAGATGACTGTATCTAGAAGGAATCACAATGGGCATGTGGATTAATTCTCCTGATTTTTCTCACACTCTTACCCCCTGCTGCCTGCTTCCCCAAAGAGACATGTCTAAGGCTTAGCAAAGTCTATGAGGGGGCTGGTCTCCATTCCAGGGCCCCCCGGTGTGTCCCACTGGGAACCTTCTCTGATGGTCAGTCAGGCCCCCTGCCCTCCTCCCTCCTCTGCTAGCCAGCCTGCAAGTTCATAACCATAAAATAAAACTTATAAATAAGATTTAATTCGCAGACCAAATCACAGAGGAAAAAACGAGAGAATGTATTTCAAGGCTAAACATGTTGTCTGTTCTGTTCAGACACATGCATGGATTTATACTGTTCATTGTCAGGAAGAGGAAGAGCCAGTGAGGGGAAGCTCTTTTCTCCCAAGAACCAGAGCGTCCCTGTCTGTGGGGAAGCTGCTGCTGAGAGAGTACTTTCATTTGCACTGGGGCAGAGGATGCCTCTGTCCCCAAAAGGAGTGCTTGTTACTTCCTGACCCTCATCCCCTTCTGGAGAGTCCACATCCCAGAGGTCACCAGACCATGCCATGGAGGTCAGCAGTCCATCCCCTGGAGGTCACCAATCCATGCCCTGGAGGTCAGCAGTCCACACCCTGGAGGTCACCAGTCCACACCCTGGAGGTCACCAGTCCATGCCCTAAGGTCAGCAGTCCATCCCCTGGAGGTCAGCAGTCCATCCCCTGGAGGTCACCAGTCCATGCCCTGGAGGTCAGCAGTCCATCCCCTGGAGGTCATGAGTCCACATCCTGGAGGTCAGGAGTACATCCCTTGGAGGTCAGGAGTCCACGCCCGGGAGGTCAGCAGTCCACACCCTGGAGGTCAGCAGTCCATCCCCTGGAGGTCAGGAGTCCATGCCCTGGA
>JAQZBX010064337.1:0-16514 GCA_029593785.1 Cabassous unicinctus
TCTTCATGTCTTTAAAAATATACAATTGTTCATGAAGCACTTTTATTTTTAATTTTAAGAATATATCTATATAGTGTTATATATATATAATTTGTGAGTTTGTGCATATAATTTTAAACTACTTTCATTAAATAAAATTTTCCTCTTTTTTCATCTTTTATTTTGATGTTTAAAGAGATCCCTGAATTTATCAAGGCTTATGCTAATACCTTAAAAATGAAATTCAATTAACTTTAATGAAAATTCATTTAAACATTAGAAGAAATTCTCCTGCTCTTATGTGATGAATAAACAAAAAATGAGATTAGTAACTTTTAATATCTTTCCAAATTCTGCCCTCATTGTTTTGGTTATCTAATAGTAGTCCTACCATCATCACATGTTCAAAGTCATTTCATGAGAGAACTTCATTGCTATTATTCTAATTGCATATTCTTCTCTCATACCTGGACTTGATATTTTAGATAACATCATGGAGTAATACTAGCTTCCAGAATCCAGGGCTATTTACCTGGAGTTGTGTTATTTGTTTTATTTGTGATCTCTTGATCATGCCCATTGAGACATGGTCCAAATTACTTGCTTTTTTTGTGATATCTTGAGAATGCCCACTGAGACTTGAAAAATGTAGGGCAAGTGACTAATAATATAGGATGGCCACAGGCCAAGGTTTGTGATGAGTTATGGTATTTTTTCCTTGATATTTGCACATATGTTTTAAATGTCAATTCAGTTGGGGAAAGATACACATATATGTAGACAGATATAATCACAAATATATAATGTATGCATGCATATGTTATTTGGCTGAAATTGGTTTATATACACAATTTGGGAGTAATCATTATTTTAGGTACAACATAGTTTTAATTTTTGTTGCAAATGTGTTTTAAATTATTACAAAAATTTAATGTTAAAATTAGTAATGACAAGGATAGTGTTACTTAAATTGGTAGGGTAATATTTAGAAAATACATAGTATTGATTTGTAGGTTCAGAAAATATCTTAAATATTTTTTAATCAATCATGGTCTTCAGTCAATGATTTAATTATATGTGCCACTTGTGAAGCAGTAATATTGTGTCCATTTAAAATAATTTCTTTTTAATTGGTTTTGAAAATATTTGCATTTAAAAATTACTGGCAAAAACAATTACTCTAAAAATAAAGTAAACTGATATTGAAAATATCTGACTTTGATATATTTGTTTTTCTATGTCAAGATTAAAAACAAAAACAAAACTTCCTTTTAAATATATAACCATGGCTCACACTTAGTGGATTCAGTGAACACTATGTCATCTTCAAGGGATGGAAAACACTTGTGATTAAAGAGGAAGGAAGACCTTTATTGCCATGTGAAAGCAAAGGGAATTTGGCAAAAATTTCTACAAGAAAGAAAATCATTTTGGACACTGCCTGTTTGGCCCATGAACATGAATGACTCAAGATGGACTTGTGTATTTTAAACACAGAAAGCTCTGGTCTGGATTTCAGGGCAGAATCATTCTCAGGGTCCACACAGTGACCAATGTATAGGAGCAGCCAAGAGAGTAGGCTAGCTAGGATGGGTGTGCATTTAGTCAGATATGTATTGAGCAAACCCTTCCCAGCCCTAATCCACCCCCAAAAACCCAGAGAATAAGGGGATTCTGATATGTCACAGCTTTTTCCCAAGATGCTGGGGAAGTACTTGGGAATTTAGAGATTATTACCTCTTCAGGAGCCATCAAAGCAATGAGTAAGCACATGGCACTGGCATTTGGTTTTTCATGGAGTAAGAGAGAGAGCAAGACAATTTGATAAATAACTGTCAGTTTTATATATAAGATTTTTCTGATTAGTCTAAAGTGAATTGTTTATTAAATCAAACAGCTCCTTAACTCAATAATTCAATTTACCTAATTTGGAAAAAAATATCTAATGAAATTTAAAAGTGGAAAATATTATTTGAAAAGGATCTGTGAAATTATAAAATGAAAATATTCTCATACCAAACTTAATAGCATATAGGTAGTTTAATATACTTCATAAATTCATGTACTTATGTTGAGATATATTTTGTTAATTGATAGTGAAAATCAATATTGAACAGATTTCAGTTCTCCCCCCTCCTAAATTCAATTATTCTTTTTTGGGCATATAGCAAGCTGATTCTAATAAATAGGAGACACAATGGTCAAAAAACAGATGAATCATACTTTGAGGAACTCATATTTTGAAAGAATGCAGCCATTAAGCAAAAATTGGGCAAATGAAGAAAAAAAAGACAAAACCAGTGATAGTTAACATGTAATGTTACAGGAAGGAAGGATTAAAAAAATAAATGTTTTCAAGGTTTTGTGATGTGCTTCATTATTAGGAACAAAGTGTATGTATAAAACTAGAGATGCAGTATCTAGTGGGTGGGTTTCATGGATATTTCCTCATGGGGATGACTTGAACTTATCCTTGATAAATGGGAGAAATATGAATTATCCACTAAAATAATTTTATATAACAGTGGGTAATGTCATAAGTCAAGTCATTAATGACTGAACTTGTCATCACTTGTTCAGAGTGAATCAACTTGTATAAGAAGAACATAATTTTTACAAAGAGATTTCTAGTATATGATCATAAGAGTATAGAGATGGCTTAGATAACAAGAGAATTGTATCTGTAAGGAATTGCATCACTAAAGAATTATATCACTTACAATTTACTTAAAATTGTATCACTAAAGAAAGTGATACCCTTTTTGTTTTGATTACATTACCTCAGGAGCATATTTGAGCCAGTCCTTATTCAAAGACAGAAAGAAAAGAAACACAGAATATTGTTAGAAGACTACACTCATGGTAACACAATCATCTCCAAATTTCACTAACTTGTGAGAAAAAATGAAGAGTGCTGTTGGGAAACTACCCAGGAAGGCATGATCCTATGAAATCAGAAAAATGGAGGTCCTTTGTGATTTAAAACAGATGGTGAGGGCATCAGATTCATTCAAATATTTGCTTCCACACATGTCCATTGCTTAGGGGAAAGGATGGCCTTCTTAACCCATCTTTGGATCACCCTTGGTACCAGTCAACAAGGGTACCATTTCTTACACAGTAGCTTCACAAATTCCTTCATGACAACAATTTCTTTCTTCTTCGAGTCACAATCTCTATCCATGTAGAATGATATGAAACCCTAGTGTCTTTATTGGGGAATAGTAATCAAATTATATTTAATATTCTAGACCACTTGTTTATTTACCAATGCATTGTGTCTAAAACTAATTTCTTACATCTTTCTGTAATTCATTCATAAAAACTCATGTCCAAAGATATTGGTGGATTGAAAAGAAAGGCATGAGGACATTGCTATATTTTTTGTTTCTGAACTTTTTTTTAGATATATTTTAGAAAGAAAAAAGTTTCAATATCTATTATTGAACTCAAATATTCAATTTTCTAGCTGACTGAGGGCTATAGCTAAGGCATACACTCTAGACTTTGAATTAGATACTATGACACAGGACTTTAACTTGTGAGGTGGTTATTCAAGAAAGCAGGTATATTTGCAACCAGTAAGGGAACATGGATGCAACAACAGAAATCATTCAGTTCTATAGTTGAATATCATATTGTTCTGGACACTGTAACTGGTTTCTAAGATTGCTAAAATGAGGTCTTCACTTCACTACTTTTAAGTCATATTGATCATTGCCCATAATTTCCAAGTCATCAAACTCCTATATAATCATTTCTGGAGTCTCTGTGGACCACTCAATCTCATTTAATATAATATATTTAAGATTACACTGTACTTAACTTATTTCTGTGTTTTCATTTAAGGAGCCAGACTGAAAATATCAGACTCCAAATCCCATTTAAATTCAGGTGTAAACCCTTGATAGAGAAAAGCATAAGGGAGAGAGAAGGAGAACTTGAAGTAAAACTAAGATTATAGATATTGAGGAAGTAGAAAAGTTCCAAAATGTTCAGAAGAAAAGATTAAGATTTTGTGATTAAATGGATTTGTGTCAATGAAAGAAAATAAGTTTAAGTAGATTTTCATTTGCCAAACTGTTTCATATTTTTGTGTGATCCTTAGACTTTGTTTCTCCCAAAATATGGTAACTTCTCAATAGATATATGTTTATGGTATTTAAGTAGCAACATTCGTCTCTTTTTTCTCAAAATGTAGAAGTTAAATAATTCATGTGAGATAAGGAAAATCTTCCAACAATAAACCATATTTATACCTTGCCACATCACTATGACATCATATCATTCCTTGTCATGAAAAATGTTCACATAGTTTAAATTGGGTATAAACAACTATAACTCATTTGCTAGTCTATAAATCAAACTTTTGACCAGGTAGTACTGACAAAAACACTAAATTCTAGCTTGGAATTAGTATATAAACAGCCACATTCATATCATCATCTAAAATGCAGATCTTCTCATCTGTAAATTCATTATTTCCAATACAAATACTGTGGTAATTCATCACACTCCTGGTTCAGTTAACTCAAGATTTTTCTAAAATGTTTAATCTTTCTTTTTCCCACTTTTTAGAAAATGAAAATTTTATATTTGTTATTCTCTACTGGAGAGCAATGCCCCTTCAACTAGAGAATACAAGTAAGATAATAATATTTAACAGAAATAAAGGTGGACTTGAGCAGCTATATCTGTTACAATATTGATCCAAGTAAGTTTATTCTCCACTCTCCGATATTGTTCACAGAATTTTGTGACTAATGAGTTAAAACTATACTTCCCATGACAGACATTATTTTATATAAGTGTCCAGTGGCTAAATGGAATGGAAAATTTGAATGTGTCCTGGGGAATGATTGAGGAGTGGCTTGGTTAGACTAACATGCATTCATTAGACTGTAAGTTTTAAAAATCATCTTATAATGTATTCCCAGATTCATTTATAGCCCAGGTTAATTATAGAACCAGAAGTAGAATTGCTAAAAAATTCATTTACCTGGGACTCACCTACATAATTCTAGGAAATCTGTTAATGGAATTCATAAACTTGTCAAATTTCATCCATAGTGATGTAAACCTTTCTAAATTCCCAAGGACTTATCTAACTAATATGTAAATATGTCAGTTCCTTTGTGTACTGGCAAAAACAAGGAACATTACACACCTACTAAGACTAAGGAGTAATAAAAAGAAACTGAAGACTTTTGGCTTTCAATTTTGATGATATATTCTAAAACAATTATTGTTCAGTTCTCTTAATTTAATCTCATATGGAAAAAAACTTATATAGCAAAATTGCTATTCTGGAAGTTAACTTCAAGTTAGGCAGTTACATTTTCATTACTACTTCTTATAACAACCTTCTTATTGACCAGTTCTTAGTGGAATAATATCTTTTTATAGTTATGAAAACCATCACCAAAAACAAACAAAATGATGGCTTTAGAATATCTAATTGTTTTGTAATAACCTTAATTTTTGAATTCACCTAACATAATTCTCTATCTTCAAGCCAGGATTATATATTTCTTAATTATACACACTGCTTAATGTATGAGAACGTAAGGCTTCCTCATTAATGGAGAAACTTTATCTCCATTTTCACACAAAAAAAAACATTTATTTTTCATAACCCCTATCATCTCCCTTTTTCTCAGGATATGGATATGAAGGTTGAGCATGAGAGTAAGGACTGTGTAGAAGACAAGCAGACCCACATTCTCTATTTGATATGGGAGGGATCTTGAGCATATACAGGTGTAAGGAGAGGGTGCATAATAGAAAGTCAACACATTTGAGTATGATATGCCAAATAAACCTTCCTTCTTTTCAATGAAAGCATGTCAGGATTAGCAAGGAGAGTCCAACCAAAGAAATATGCCAATTAAAGAAAACACTAGTTCAAGAGTAGTGCTCACAAACACTGTGTACTCCTAAATACTGGTGTCCATGCTCACAAGAGACAACATGGCTGGTATATCACTAAAGAAATGATTGATACCCCTGTATTGGTAATGGAGGACTTGGAGAGCTTATTCAGTAAGTGCATAAGCATCTCTTGTAAGTGTTGGCTGCTACTCTGCTGGGATTAAGAGATCAGCTGGCATATAAACAATCAGAAGCTTTAAGACTCCAACAGATATCTTTAAAGGGTCTATTGAGAATTATATGTTCAAATAAAAGAATAGAAGAATCTTGCATAGAGAAATTATAAATGACTGTAACTATGTTATATTTGGGAAATAGATGATCACATCATGCCAAATAGGACCTGCCAAATGGGTGTTAATTTCATGAAGCTGTGTGCATTGCCTATGCGTCCCAGACATTTTCCAGAGCCCTTTGATAACTCTTGTTTTAGGCTCTGTTTACTGTGGCTGTTGGTGAAAGCTGTCTGAGACCTGCTGAAGTGAAACTTCTGGAATGACTTCCTGTCTCACTTTGAATACAATTAGTCATAAAAACTCTTTTTTATTTAGTGCTTTTCCCTTTTGATCAAGGTCTTTTTCAAATGCTTCCCAGGTTAGCATTTGGTGATAATCTCTCATTGCTAAAGTTGCTCATTCCACGAAGTCCCTTCCCATATCAGGAGGCAAATAGTCTGTTTATTTGCTGTGTTTAGCTTATAAAGAGGCCATATTTGAGTAACAAGCAAATTTTCAAGAGTTTACTCTTAAGTATTGATTAGAATGAATGGTGTACCTTTTTATAGATCCTGAAAGAACATTCTTATATTGTATTTTTATCTAAAATTCTCAACCACCCCAGAATTCATTGAGTTATACAGTTGACCATCTTATCCTCCTGCTTTCCTTCTAGCTTCATGGACAGGCGAATATTTACCCTTTTCAACCACATTTACAGTCACCTTTCAGCACTGTTAATTACACTAATATCTCCACACCACCATTTCCATCCATTTCCAAACTTGTAGCAACAAACCAAATAATAAATTCTGTAGATTAACCATCAGCTCACCCATGTCTACTCCCCTTCCATCACCTACTTTCCAGAATCTACCTCCATAGCTTTGCTCACTATTTTTAGTTCATATCAATGAGATTATGCAATGTTTATCCTTTTGTGTCTGGATTATTTCACTGAACATAAATTCTGGCAGGTTCATCTATGTTGTTTCATGTCTCAAAATTCCGTTCCTTCTTACAGCAGACGAATATTCCATCATATGATTATACTATATTTTTATCCTTTCATCTGTTGATGGACACCTGAGTTATTTCCATATTTTGGAAATTGTGAATAATGTCCCTAGCGAACATTGGTGTTCATATATGTCTGCATCCCTGTTTCCAATTCTTATGGGAATACACCTAATAGTGGGTTTGCCAGATCATATGGCAATCCTATAATTAGCTTCTTGAGGAATAGCCAAATAATTCCCAAAAATGGCTGCTCCATTCTACATTCTTGCTTTCAGTGAATGCATGTTTCTACTTTACCATATTCTTTTCAACATTTAGAGTTTACTGTTTTTTGTTTTTTTTTAATATCAGCCAGTTAGGTGTGAAATGATATCCCATTGTACTTATTGAATTGTATTTCCCTAATAGTGATGTTGAGTATCTTTTCATATATAATTTAGTCATATGTATTTCCTCTTTGCAAAATTGTGTGTTCAAGTAACTTGCTCAATTTATAAATGGGTTCCTTGTTTTTTTATTATTGAGTTGCAATAATAAAATATATTTATATATGTTTAATATTTTGCCCTTATTGGATATGTGGTTACCAACTATTTATCTCCCATTGAGTAGGCTGCCTTTTCACTTGGCTGACAAACTCCTTTGGAGCACAAAAGTTTTTAATTTTGAGGGGATCCCATTTATCTATATTTTCTTTCACTGCATGCACTTTGGGTGTAAAGTTCATGAAAATATTTCTACCAAAAATTCATTCACTATCTTCTAGGATCTTTAAGTTCCTGGTTCTTATATTTAGGTCTTAAATCCATCTTGAGTTAATTTCTATATAAGGCATGATATAGGAATTCTCTTTCATTCTTTTGATATGGATATCCAGTTCTCCCAGCAGCATTTGTTTAAAAGACCTTTGTGTCCTAGTTCAGTGGACTTGACACCTTGTCAAATATCACTTTCCTGTAGATGGGATGATCTATTTATGAACACTCAATTCAGCTCCATTGGAAAATATATCTATCCCTGTGCCAATATCATAAAGTTTGGAGCATTTGTATTATGCTTTAAAGTCAGGTAGCATGGGTCCTCCAACTTCATTTTACTTTTTAAGTTGGTTTTGTATATTTGGAGACCTCTACCCTTCCAAATAAATTTGATGATTGCCTTTTCCATTTCTGTAAATATGCTTTTATAATTTTTGTTAGGATTGTGTTGAATCTGGAAATAACTTTAGTAGAATTGACATCATGATTATGTTTAGTTTTCCAATCCGTGTACATGGAATATCCTTCCATTAATTTAAGATTTCTTGGATTACTTTTAGAAATATTTTGTAGTTTTCAGTGCAGAAATTCTTTGTGTCTTTTGTTAAGGTTATTCCTAGGTATTTGATTCTTTTAATTGCTATTGTAAATGTTTTTTTTATTTCTTCCTCAAATCACTCATAGTTAGTATAATAAAACAGTATTGAGTTTTGCATGATTATCTTTCAACCTGCCACTTTACTGAAGTTGTTTATCAGCTCTAATACTTGTTGCAGTTTTTTAAAAGACTTTCTATATATAGGATCATGTCATCTACAAAGAATGAAAATTTTACATTTTCCTTTCCAATTTCAATGTCTTTTATTCTTTTATTTCTTTTTCTTGCCAAACTGTTCTAGCAAGAAATTCTAACATAATTCCAAATAAGTGTGGTAACAAAGTACATCCTTGTCTTCTTCAGATCATAGAGGGGAAACATTTAGCCTTTCACCATTGAATATGATGTTAGCTAAGGTTTTTTATATGTGTCCTTCATCATGTCAAGAAAGTTTCCTTCTGTTCCTATCTTTTGAAATTTTTTTATCAAGACAGAATTCAGAATTATGTCAAATGCCTTTTCTTTGACAATAGAGATCATCATGCAATTTTTTTCATTAGATCTATTAATGTGGTGTATTACATTAATTGATTTTGTTATATTGAACCATCCTTGCAAACCTGGTATAAAACTCACTTGATCATGGTGTCCAATTCATTTGATTTGGAAGTGTGCTGTTGAGGATTTCTGCATCTAAGTTCATTAGAGAGACTGTCGGTAAATTTCTTTACTTGTAGTGTCATTATGTGATGTTGACATCATATGACGAGTTAGGTAATGTTTCTCCTCTTTCATTTTTTGAAGAGTTTGAACAGGATTCATGTTAGTTCTTTTTGTAAAGTTTGGTAGAATTTATCTGAGTATTCATCTGGCCCTGTGCTTTAAATGGTTGGAATTTTTTCATTTTTTGTTTTATAAATGTCTTAAAATTTTCTTGAAGAAGATTTTGATTACATAAATATTATATAAACTCCTTCCCTCCCACACTTTCACAAATTAACAACATCTTTCATTAGTGTGGTATATATGTTACAATTGATGAACACTTATTGAAGCATTGTTACTAACCATGGACTATAGTTTGCATTATACTTTACACTTTGCCCTGCAAAATTTTGTAGATTATTACAAAATATATAATGGCCTGTGTCCATCATTGCATTGCCACACAGGGAAATTCCAATTTACTGAAAATGCCCCATATTACCCATCTTCTTCCCTTTCCCTCCCCTTAGAACATCTAGGGGCCACTGCTTTTATAATAATGATAAAACATTTTCCATTGCTAGAATAATAGTAAGTTTATAATAGAATAATAATAAGTTTACTTTAGTCCATTGTTCACTCACCAATCTTGAAGATTTGGGGAAGGTGATGACAACTCTGTTTCTAATTGAGATGGTGCTTAGATCTAATGGGGTAGATGGATGAAACTATCTTATTTGCAGTAACAGAAACTCTCTGTTCCTTGGAATGGGCATTGTCCATCATCATCTCCTTGTTAGTTGACCTGGGAGAGTCAAATGAACTGGAAAGAACGTGTTGCAACTCTGCTGACATTCAGGACTCAAGTGGCATATGAATGGACCAAGGATTATAGTCTCTGGAACATGTATTTAACACATATAGTTATAATTACAGGTTCAAATAAAAGGGGCACAGGAGAAATGTGTAGGGAAATTATAAATGATTCTAACTCTCTTAGACTGGGGAGCATAAATTCTAAAATAAGGCTTATTGACAGGGTGCCAAATTCTTGAATTTGTTTGAACCACTTATAGTTTCTGGATGTCTCTAAAGTCTTTAGGAGACCCACTGCTTGAGTAACTCTTTATTGTGGCAGTCAATGAGATCCTGCTCAGATGTGAATGAACATAATCTCTGGAATGACCTCCCAATTCACTTTAAAATCTCTTAACCATAAAAACTCAGTTATATTTAATATTCCCCCCTTTTGGTCTACGTTTTTAGCCAGATGCATTACTAATTGGTGCTTGGTAATAATCCCTCAGTGACAGGAAGGCTCATCCCCAGGAGTCATGTCCCATGCCAAGGGGAAGGTAGTGTGTTTATATGATAAGTTTGGATTTGACAGAGGCTACATTTGATCAACAAGGAGGTTTTCAGGAGGTAAGCCTTTGGCAATATATAATACTAGGCTAAGTTTCAATTTCACATGAAAAGGTTCATAAGTAAAATCAAGAATATCAAGGACCTGGTGAAATGGTCTCTTTTCCTTCATTAGGCACTCTTTCTGTACTTGGGGGATTCTTGCTGTCCTATTAGATGATGGAGCAGAACTCCCTAGAATGGGACTTCAATATTCTTTTGGTTATTTGTGGGTCTCCACCAACTGAGACAATACCCCATGAATGCTTGCATATATGCATATATCTTAGAGGCATGCCCCCAGTCCACTTCTCCCCATACATCACCCCATCACTGACACCTTGCTTATGTGATCCTTCCCTGCCACTCTTTTGATCCTTCTGTGATGCAAAGCCTCTCAAAAAATGAAGCCAACAAAATAACCAAATAAAATTAATTAGAAAACTAAATAATAATTTTAAAATAAATAAAATAAGAAATAAAACATTTAAATAATAAAAATCACACATTGTATCTTTCATCATTGTAAGATCTATTGTCTTATGTACAGTGACCTCAATGTCTTTTTTAAAAATTTTATCTTCAAGGAAGCCTTAGCTTACCCAAAAGTCACATAAAAAATATAGGGCATTCCTATATACCCAACACCATATCCCTTTTCCCCTTTTCCTTATTATAACAGTTTATATACAGATGATGTAAAATATTATAACATTATTACTAACCATGGCCAATGGTTTACATTAAGGTTTTCATTTTCAACCATACACTTTTATAGGTTTTGACAAAATTTAAAGTGGCCTTTGTCCATTATTCCAAGATCAGGCACAATAATTCAAATGTTCAACAAATGGCCTATGTTCCATCTGTTCCAATCTTCCCTTCCCCTCCCCTTGTAAAGTATGGTAATCACCATTTGAATTTTTGAAGAATAAGAGTTATGTTTACTTACAATAATATTGAGGGCTTGACACACTAGTCTGTTTTCTTTTACTGGCACTGCCTATGTTCTTGAGGGATTCTTTAACTTCCATTTGAGAATATAGCACAGTGCCACATGATGGAAGTTTAATATTTTCTTGTTTATTGTGTGTATATCCACCCCCTGAGATAAAAACTATAACATGATGAACACTTACATATTCCATACAATTATATCTCAGGTGCACCAATCCCATATATCCCCCAACCCTGACTCCCTATACTAGTAACCCTTCCCTGCCATATTTGCCAAAAGAACATTCCCAATATTGTAGTTTTAAACACAGACCTGCAAATCACAATTGTTCACATGCTCCTTCTCCAAACCTACCCCCAGTTCGATGGATAGTGTACCCAACCTCACCACTGTACTCCCACTCACAGACAAGCACTTCCAAATCCAATCACATCACTGCACCACTCTCATGCATATCCACTGCCCAACCATACCCTATGAAGTTAGCATAGATTTTGCTCATATGGGCATCAGATCACCACCTTCTACTTCCCTTATTTCTCCTGATAATGTATCTTCCAGACTCCAGGTCTGTGGGTCTGCTCATTTGTTTAAGTCATATCAGGGTGCTCATGTAATTGTCTTTCAGTGCCTGGCTTACTTTATTCAATATAAGGTCTTCAAGATTATCCATTGTTTCCTGTGTGCTAATACTGCATTCCTTCTATGGCTGAGTAATATTCCATTGTATGTATATACCATAGATTGCTTATCCATTCTTCCGTTGATGGACATTTGGGTTGCTTCCAACTTTTGGCAACAGTGAATAATGCCACTATGAACATTGTTGTGGATATATCTGTTTGAGTGCCTGCTTTCAATTCTTCTGGGATATAACCAGAAATAGGATTGCTGGATCATATAGTAGTTCTATAGTTATCTTTCTGAGGAGCCTACAAACTGTCTTCAAAATTGCTGCACCATTCTACATTCCCAACTGCAGTGCATAAGTGTTCCCTTTCCTCCACATCCTCTCCAACAGTTGTAGCCCTCTGTGTTTTTAATAGCCACTAGTCTAATGGGTTTAAGATGATATCTCATTCTAGTTTTGATTTGCATTTCCCTAATAGCTATGGATGTTGAGCATCTTTTCATGTGCTTTATACCTATTGTATTTCTTCTTTGGAGAAGTGTCTTTTCAAATTTCTTGTCCATTTTTCAAGTGGGTTGCCTGTCTTTCTGTTAAGATGTAGGATTTCTTTTTATATAATGGATATTAAGTCCCTGTATTAGTCAGCCAAAGGGGTGCTGATGCAAAATACCAAAAATCTATTGGCTTTTATAACAGGTATTTTTTTGGGGTAGAAGCTTGGAATTACCATGTCATAAAGCTTAAGTTACTTCCCTCGCCAAAGTCTGTTGCCATGTTTTGGAGCAAGATGACTGCCAACATCTGCCAAGAGTTCAGGCTTCCTGGGTCCTCTCTTCCTGGGGCTTGTTTCTATCCAGTTTCAGCTGCCCTGCTCTCTCCACAAGGCCAGCTGTAGATTATCAGGCAACTGGCTCTGTCTTTCTTCCCAGGGCTCAGTTCTCTCTGGGCTCAGCTGCTCTGCTCCTGTGTGTGTCTGCTTTCCAGGCTATGACTCAAAATTCCAACTCTTTGCCATTTAGTTTTTTCTGTGACATCCTCCTGATGTGGCCCAATCAAAACCTTAATCAAAATTTAAACACCCCAGGTACAGACCAGTTTGCAAATATAATCCAATATCTATTTTTGGAATTCGTAAACAGTGCCACTGTTACAGACCCTATCAAATTGATGGTTACCAAATAAATTCTCCCATTGTGTTGGCTGTCATTTTACTTTCTTGACGAACTCCTTTGAAGCACAAACATGTTTAATTTTGAAGAGGTCTCATTTATCAATTTTTTCTTTCATTGCTCATGTTTTGGGTGTAAAATTTATGGTGCCATTTCCTACTACAAGATCTTGGAGATGCTTCCTTACATTATCTTTTAGGAACTTTGTGATCTTCATTCAAATTTAAATATTTGATCCATATTGAGTTAATTTTTGTACCAGGTATGAGATGGTGATCCTCTCTCATTCTTTTGGATATGGATTTCCTGTTTTCCAGGCACCAATGATTGAAGAAGCCATTCTTTCCCAGTTGAGTGGGTTTTGTGGTTTTTTTGAATAACAGTTGACCATATATGCAAGGATCTATATCAGAACTGTCAGTTCTTTTCCATTGGCCAGTATGACTATCCTTATACATATACCATGCAGTTTTGACCTTTGAAGCTTTGTAATATGTTTTAAAGTTAGCTAATGTGTTTCCTTCTCTTTTGTTTCTCTTGTTCAATATGTCTTTGACTATCAGGGCTCTTTGCCTTTCCAAATAAATTTCATAATTAGCTTTTCCAATACAGAAAAAAATGTATTTTTATTGAGATTGTGTTAGATCTGTACATCAATTCTGGTAGGACAGGTCTCTTAATGATGTTTAGAATTCCAATCCATGAACTGGAAAATTCTTCCATTTATCTATGTCTTCTTGGATTTCTTTTTACAATATGTGCAGTTTTCTGCATACAAGTCCTTTATACTTTAGTTAAGTTTATTTCTAGTTATTTGATTCTTTCAGTTACTATTATAAATGGATTTTTTTCTTGATTTCTTCCTAAAATTGCTCAATAGTGCTGTACAGAAATGCTACTGGTTTTTGCATTCTGATCTTATATCCTACCACTTTGCTGAACTCATTTATCAGCTCTAGTGGGTTTATTGTAGGTTTCTCAGCACTTTCTATGTATACAATCATGACATCTGCAAATAGTAAAATTTTTAATTCCTTCTTTTCAACTAGAAGCCTTTTTATATCTTTTTTCCTTGGTAAGTGCTCAAGCAAGTACTTCTAACACAATGTTAAATTACAGAGGTGACAGTAGGCAGCCTGGACTTGTTCCAGTTTTTAGAGGGAAAACATTTAGCATTTCACCATTGAATATGATGTTAGCTGTGGGTAATTTCAGATATAACCTTTATCATGTTGAGGAAATTCCCTTATATTTCTATCTTTTAAAGTTTTTTTTTTAAATCAAGAAAGGGTGCTGTTTTTTGTCAAATGCTTTTTCTACCTCAACAGAGTTGACCATGTGATTTTTAAACCTCTGTTAATGTGGTGTATTAAATTGATTGATTTTCTTATGTTGAATCATCCTTACATATGAAGGATGAAACTCACTTGGTCATGGTAAATAATATATTTGATGTGTTGAATATGTTTAGCATGAATTTTGTTGAGGACTTTAGCATCCAGTTTCAATAGAGATTGGTCTATAGTTTTCCTTTCTTATGGCATGTTTATTTGGCTTTGGTATTAGGGTGATGTTAGCATCATAGAATGAGTTAGGCAATGTTTCCCCCACTTCTAATTTTGGAAGACTATAAACAGGATTGATGTTAGTTCTTTTCAGAATGAATGGTAGAATTCACCTGTGAAGCCATCTGGTCCTGTGCACTACTTAATGGGAAGAGTTTTTATAACTAATTCAATCTCGTTACTTGTGATTGGTCTATTGAATTCATCAGTATATTCTTTCTTCAAGGTAAGTTGCTTGTGATTTTTTAGAAATTTGTCCATTTCATCTAAGTTATCTATCTTGTTGAAATAATACAATTTTTCAAAATATCCTCTTATTTCTGTGGGATCAGTCATTATATCCTCTTACTCATTTGTTATTTTAAGCATTTGCATCTTGTCTCTTTTTTTTCTTTGTTAGTCTAGCTAAGGGTTTGTCAATTTAATTAATCTTCTCAACAAACCAGCGTTTGGTTTTGTTAATTTTTTCTAGTGCTTTCCTTTTTTCAATTTCATTTAGTTCTGCTGTAATCTTTGTAATTTCCTTCTTTCTATTTCCTTTGGGATTAGTTTGTTATTCTTTTTTGAATTCCCCCAGGTGTACAGTTAGGTCTTTGATTTTAGCTCTCTCTTCTTTCTCAACAGAGGCAGTTATGGTATGAATTTCTTTCAGCACTGCATTTGCTGCATCCAATGGGTTTTGATACATTGTGTTTGTCATTTTCATTTATTTCAAGGTTGTTAATGATTTCTTTTACAATTTCCTTCTTGACCTACTGATTGCCTAAGAATGTGTTCTTTAGCTTTCATATCGTTGTATTTAACGTTTCTCTGCCACTTACTGATTTCCAGCTTTATTTCATTGTGGTAGGAGAATTGCTTTGTATAATTTTAATCTTTCTGAATTAATTAATAGCTGTTCTGTGGCATAGCATGTCTTCTATCCTGGAAAATGATCCATTTGTACTTGAGAAGAATGTATATCCCACTCTATTTGGGTATACTGTTCTTTTATATCTATTACATCAAATCCACCCTTTAACATATTATTCAAGGTCTCTGTTTCTTTGTTGACCCTCTGTTGAGATGGTCTATCTAATGGTAATAACGGTGTATTAAAATTCCCCACTATAATTGTAGTCATCTATTTCTCTGCTAAGTTCTCCTGTGTTTGCCTCGTGTATTTTGAGGTGCCTTGGTTAGGTGCAGAAATGTTTATGATTTCTTTCTTCTTGATATATTTTCTCTTTTTTAAATACATAATGTCCTTCTTTGTCTCTTAAGGTAGTTTTGCATTTAAACACCATTTTGTCTGATATTAGTATAGCTATTCCCATCCTTTTTTGGTTATTGTTTGCAAGTAAAATTACTTTCCAAGCACTCACTTGCTACCTCTTTGTGTCCCTGGGTCCAAGTTGAGTTTCTTGTAGACAACATTTAGATGGATCATATTTCCTTATCCATTCTGCCAATCTGTGTCTCTTGATTAGAGAGCTTAATTCGTTAACATTCAACATTTTTACTTTCAAGCCATTACTTACAAGAGCCATATTTTCTTTTGGTTTATATATGTCATATGTTGTTTTTATTTCACTTTTAATC
>JAQZBX010064338.1:0-16515 GCA_029593785.1 Cabassous unicinctus
TCCCGAGAGAACCCTGACTAATACAGCTTGGTACCGGGAGTGGTTCTTGAGGAACAGAGTCTTAAACATGGGATGTCTGAGGTGGTTCTGGGAGTTTTGTAATTGGCTCTCTACTCTAATTGGACTCTGGGGTACTAATGACTCCCTTTCCAATAATGAGGTTGCTAACAGTCCATGGCATGAGCTGGCAATAGAGATATGAAAAATAGCATCATTGGATTCCCCTACTTCCACACTTATAAGAAGCAAGGATCTGAGTGAGAGTGTTTTCAACACCTTAACAGAATTTTGTGGAGTGAAAAAATATAATGATGTTGGCTGGCTCCTCCTAGATACTCTGGATACAGTTACAAAAGAAAGAGATGAGCTAAATTCTTCAATTTTGAAACTTAAATGCCGCATGGATGATATGAAAGTTTCTACGTGTGCCTTGAAAGAAAATCTTGTCTCCTGTAGCCACAGACTTGAGATATCCGAGAATCAAACTCAGACTCTCATTGTACGAGTAGCAGAATTACAGAGGAAACTAAAATCTCAACCTCACAGGGTTTCTGCAATTAAAGTGAAGGCATTGATTGGAAAGGAGTGGAACCCCAAGGATTGGGACGGAGACATATGGGATGATGATAATATTGGTGAGGACATTGGAACCTAAATTCTCCTCAAGATGAACTGTTTTTCTTTAAAATGATTATGATATGATTTTGTAATTGAATTGTTACGGATTTAAGGTTTTTTAAATATTGTAATGTATTTTTGGAATTCAGAGGGTGGAGTGTAACCATTGGCCAATTTGATGTAATTATGAATTCCAAAAATATGATTGGATCATGCTTATAAACTGATCTGTTAATCTGGGCATGATTAGGTTATGATTAGAGTGTTGAGCCCCACCCCTTGGTGGCTGGGGATTCGACTATAAAAGGCAAGGCAAAGGACAGACGGAGCAGGTTTTGAAGCAGTCTTTTGAGAAGCAGTTTTGATGTTGGAAAGAAGGCCCCAGGAGAAGAGAAGCAAGCCTTTCACCTGATCGTCTACAGCTGACCTTGTAGAGGAAACAGGAGTTAAGCCCAGAGAGAAACGCAGCCCCGAGAAGAGAGGAACCCCAGAAGCCTGAACCCTAGCAAACGCCGGCAGCTGTCTTGCTCTAACACATGGCAATGGACTGTGGTGAGAGAAGAAACTGAACACTTTATGGCCTGGTATCTGTGGACTTCTACCCCAAATAAATACCCTTTATAAAGACCAACCTATTTTTGGTATTTCACATTAGCACCCCTTTGGCTGACTAATACAGATGGCAAAACAAACAACCACAATATAAGTTACATTCCTCAGAAGCTATGTAATACAATACAAATTAAAGAAGAAAATGATCAATTTTATGGCAGCTTCTTAATTGACCCTTTATTCTCTTTCCAGCTCCCAAATAGTACTCCACCCCTGTAGAAATATAAAGCAGGAGCCCACCTTGGCATTAATTACTTTAAAATGCATTTTGAACATGTTACTGCCTGCTCAAAAAAAAAAAAAAAATGACTTCTGTCAAGCAAAAAAACTAACTTTTTTTTTACATGCTATAATCTGGCCCCACCTGAATTTCCTGCTTTATCTTCCACATCTCTCCTAAAATTCCTGACTGGTTGTCCACACCATTTTCTAAATTTGACCTGTACCCTCCTGCCTCTGAATCTTTGCTCCAGCTACTTCCATTGGGATGAAATTTGTTCTTTCTGTGTAGGTTTTTCTGCCAACTACACTTTCTTTCCTGAATTCATCTCAAGCACTCACTTTGTTTCAAGTATGTATCTCTTCTCTTATATTGCTTTGTCAGAAAATATTGAATTATCCTAGGTTGAAATTACTGTTTATATGTCAGACTCCCATTCTAGTCTATGAACATCTTAATAGCCAGGTATATTTCTCATTCATCTGTATATCCTCAGTGTCTAATAAAATGACGTGTGCTGTATCCTCAGTGAATGCCCCTCTAAAATGAATGGACTGACCAGTCTTCTGTAACAATTACCTGTTCAAATGTCCTCTCTTCCAGGGCTGAGATCATGTGTATATCTTTACATCTTTCACGTTCACCTTATCATAGATCCCAGTACAGTCTCTTGGATACAGTAAGTCCCCAGTAAATATTTGTTGGTGAAAGGAAAAAATTGCAAGTTTCGTGATAGGCGTTATCTTATCTATTTTATTCATTGCTGTATTTTTGTGTCTAGACAAGGTAGATATACAATAAATGGCTGTCAAGGAAACGGATACCAATCCCCAAATATCTAGCTGAGAAATGTAATAGACATAACTGCTTTGCCTGCCATGTGCCCTGCTTTTCTGGCCCTTCCACTTTCCACACTTTCCTTGTTTTTAAAAGCAGCACTTTCTTCCAGCTGGAGTTGATTGGTCTAAGGAAGAAAAACCATAATCAAACTGCTAATCATGGCTCTTCCCTAGGAGTTTTGGACTTGGGACCCAGTGAATTAAGTTGATTAGCTAGAGCTGTTAGATAAAGAAATTAGGGTAAAGAGAGAGTGTGATGACCTCTAAGTTTTTGAGTACAATTGTTCATCCAGTTAAATTGCAAACCTGTCCTATCCATCACTTAGTTGTATTGTATAACATCTGGGTAGACGTCTACTCTATTTCCCTTTTGCTTAAGCTTGTTTAAGATGGATTTTTGCACTTACATACAAAATAGCCTTAATGGTTATAGAAACCGTTCTGATAAAAGACAGGACACAGGTGCTAAATTCTACAATAGAACGATAGGTATTTCTCTTAGGACATTACCAAAGGCAAGATATAGAGCCTGAAGCCATCAGGAGAACCATTAAGAGACTGTTTTACCAAATAGGACTCTCTGTAAAGATTTCATAAGAAATGCCTCAGTGATAGAGAAGGGAGTCAGGTCAGTTATCATCAATGGTGTTCAAGTGAGCAATGAACAGCAGCCCACCTGGGTTTAGAGTGGAAAAGGAGATGGTAGACAACAACACTTGGAACTTGGGTAAGAGACTATTGTATCTTAGAGAAATTCTTTCTTTTCTTCAATGTTTCCTTCCTTCTGTCCTTCAGTCAACATATAAGAAACCTATTATGTCCCAGGAATGCCACTTAGTGATAAAGGTCTGAATATTGACGACATCATGCTCTAGCCAGCCTCCATGCCTTTGCATATGCTATTTCTTCTTTCTAGAATGCTCTCTCCTACATGTAGCGCACTCCTGGGCCCCGTAAATGCTCTTTATCTTCAGGGTATCTCAAGCATAGCCTTTTCAGTGGATCTTTCCATGGAAACTTCAGGCTGGCTTGGTTCTCCTTAACTACACTCCAGGATGCATTTCTGGCCCATAGCACCAATCACAATGTGCCTCTTACACTAGATTATTGCCTACTTAACTCCAGAAAGATCCTTGAGGAAAGGAGGGGAGCTTTATTCTCCAAACCTTTAGCAGATCCAGAGTGTGTGTGTGTGTGTGTGTGTGTGTGTGTGTGTGTGTGTAAGAAATTTCCTAATACCAATTTAGCACTGTTGGATGACACACTGTGAGTTTAACAAAGCATTTCTGCAAGTCAGAGACAACCCTTTAGTTTGTGACATTTGGATTAAGATTTAATGGCAGACATGCTAAAAATGTACTTCAATAATCTGTAATGGAGTTTTTCCCTCCTAAATTTGAATTGAACTTCAGGATTAACTTGTAGGTAATATAACAATTTGCTATCTTTCATCTGAAGGAAAAGCCAAAGAGTCTGGTTTTTCACATTTCCTTAGGTCCCAAGACCTGGCCTGGACTGAGTCTACATCAGTCACTTGAGAAATGATGGGATCATTTAGTTTGCCATCTAGCTGTTAATGCTAGCATGATGAATTACACCATAGGAAGTATTTAGTTGAGGAAGCAGAGCAGTCGATGAGATAAGGGATGAAAGCTTGCAAGTGCCTTCATCCTGCCCCATCTGTTTGAGCTCACCTTTCATGCTCACTGCTCTATCTTGCAATTTTTACCATTAAATGCCATTCACATGAGAAGGAATGTTTGACTGTCACAGCACCTGCCTACTTGGAACACATAAATGGTTTGTCTTACTATATTAAAAGCATGATTAAGTAGAACAAATGGTATAGCGACAAAAACCGAGGCTCAGAGAGATGAATAATAATAATACCTACAAATTAAATGATGTTTTTAACCCACAAAGTGCCCTTATATATCTTAACCCATCTGATACATGAGATAACATTTTGGGTAGGTGTGACAGATATTAACATCCTCATTATGCAGATGAGGAAACTGAGGTTTCAAACAAGTCACAGCTCCTCCACATATTAACTCTGTGAGATTAGACAAGGTACCTAACCTCAGCTTCAACTATGAAATAGAAATAATTATAGAACTTCTCTCAAAGTTTCTGTTATGAAAGTTATAAAAATAATTCATGTCGACCCAATGCTTGTCTTAATGCAAGGGCTCAAAAATATCAACTGTTAGTATCATCAGTGCCGTTATTAGGATGCTGAATGAATGCTAACTATTCTCACAGATAAGTCCAGGAATCTCAGTGGCTTACCTCACCTGCCTAAAGTCCAGCTGGCAGGCTGAGGTTGGTGGAGAGTGAGGAAAGGCAAATGGGCTTTGCTCCACTAAGACAGCCAGGCTCCTCCATCAGCTTCCAGGGCTTTGAGGTCCCTAAAGGATTTCCTGCACTAGATCTGCAGATGGGGAAAGAGAGAGCATGAAGAGAGATTTTTATAGACCACACCTGGAAGTGGTAGTCATTCTTTCCTTCCACCCACCTTCCATTGACCAGAACTCCGCGACATGTCTAGACCAACTGCCCAGTTGGCTGGGCAATGCAATCTGGGCTGAGTACTCAGGAAGAGGGGATAATAGGTTTGCATGAATGCAGAGCCATCTTGGCCACATTAAGAGACTCTACCTAGGCCCATCCACTTGAAAGCTGTGAAGAAAGGAGCAAGTCACCTGACCCCAGGTCAAGAACTCTCCTCTCTACAACTGCCCAAGGTCCAACATGAAATTAGAAACCAACTATTCCAATTTTGAATGTCGGGGTCCTTTCTCCCATCCTTTCTGACAGGTAAAATCATGTTGATGAACTATAAATGGCTGAGTTTTTTCTTTTACTGTGCTTTATCATAGGTGCTATGATAACTAGCACATTCACTGAACTAGAAATCCACCTCTCTCTTCCTTGGCGGCTGAGACAGAAGAGAACGGTCTTACTCTGTGACTGCTTTATGTCTCCCCTGGAGACAGAACTGACTATTCGTTTCTCTTAGATGAGAGCAATTTAGAGCAACAACTAATTGCACAGAAGTGTTTATGTGTGCGGGATTTATGGTATGAGGTCACATTGCTGCATCATTTTTCTGCATGCTGAAATTGAGGATAATTGGGCTATTTTTCAAAGCCAACAGAGTATCATTACTGAGAGGCATTGGCCACGTCCAGCTTCCTCTTTACTTGCTCTGAGTCCTGGCTTTAGGGGTTTTCTTCACCTTTTGTCAGGTTCCTTGCCTGCCAGGAGGTGGAAGAAGTGATTCTGAAAGAAGCCCTTCTGGAACCAAATTATTGACATGGCCCATCTCAACACACTACACTAAGTCCAGTCCAGGGTGTCCAGGTCCAATCAGAGTACATCTAGCCCATCAGGGTCACACTTGTCATTGCTTAATATAGCAACAGGCAAGAAGGTATGGCCATTTCTTTCATTTCCAGACGCAAGACCCCAATTCCAGAAACTGCCCCTGAGTAAGCTGTGATGCCTGTTCATAAACTGTGGCTGATCTCTAATTCTCAAAAACTGAGAAACTACAATTTAGCAGGATACATTTGGGTCCCTTTCTTGTCTCAAAACTTGTTAGGGAGACAGTAGAGATCAGTGCAAAGTATATATGGGTTCTGAAGGCAGACAAAGTTGGTTCACTGAAGAGCAGATTACAGCACACTGCAAGTTGTGGACCAAACCCAGCCTGGGGCTTGTTTTTGTAAATAAAGTTTTATCTGAATACATCCATACCTATTCATTCACATATTACCTATGGTGCTTGTATACCGCAAGAAGCAGGTTTCAATACTTGCGACAGGGACCTGTGGGGACCCACAAAGCCATAAATATTTACTGTCTGGCCCTTTCCAGAAAACTGTTGTGAATCTTCAGTTACCTCATCTGTTAAAGGGGGATAATAATGTCAAACACAAAATTCCTGTGAGTATTACATAAAAGAATACATATAATGCATCTAGGGCAATTCTCAACACAAAATAGATTCTCAATAAGTAAAAGTTTCCTTTTCTCCATTTATTTAGTATAGGGGTAAATTTGGGCGGCTGGAGTGCTGAGGCTCAGTGATGCACAAAGTCACATGAGTAACACTCTTTAAGGGGTTACTTTCCCCAAATGCTCCCAGACTAAAGACACAAAACATGAAGACTCTCTACCTTCAGCTGTACTCTTGTAAAAGCTGCGCTATTGGGAAGGGGGTCTTCCATTATCTTGATATCAGTGTTACTTTCAAACAAGGTAAAACAGTTTGTTCTGATGCTTTTTTAAAACTTTGTTTACCTATGAAAGAAGTAAATAGCAATTTTGCACCTGTCCAGGGTTTTGAAACTCTTTAAAACTTCCTCAAACCACTCATCTTACTCTGGAATGTTTTATATTCTTCCTTATTTCCACAGAGAATCAAAAGATATTCTGGTTATTTGTTCTAAATTTACAGATGAAGAAACTGGGAGATGAAACAACTTTCCAAGTGTATGCAATGAGTACAAGGCAGTTTTAATATTCAAAGCCAAGACGACTCTCCTCTCTGAATCTGTCTTTAACAAAGGTGGCCATCTCAAGAATTGCAAAAGCACTAGATGTTAACCAAAATAAGCAGCATTATCAGAAAGCCTAAATAGCTGGCAAGAGGGCATAAGAAACAAATTATACAACTCTAAAAGCTGAACAGCAACCACCGATATTTTTTTAAGGATCCCTTCTGTGGGTATATCTCTCACATGCTTCAGTGGAAAGCCTGGCTAAAAGTCTTTGGATCTGGAGTAAAAATTTCTGGGCTTTCATCTTGAACAAGCCACTTGCCTTCTCCCAAACTTCCTATTTGTAAATGAGAAGTTTGAATGGTCTTTCAGGTTCCTGTATATGAATGTTAGGCTACTTCCCAGGGAGCAAGTCCTGATCGCTGCAGACTGGTGCCCAAATGTGAGGTTTCAACTCTGAGCATGGCCCGGAGTCCTTGCCACTTGGGACCACAAAACACACCACACACACATGCATACACACAACACACACATGCACACCACACACACACACACACATGCACACATTTTCTTTCCTTAGTGCTTAATTTAAAACAAATGAGAATTAAAAGAAGACAGTGAGAAAAAAGTAAGCTTCATAAAAGTACCGAGCTGGGTAGATAAAGGAAAAAGATAAAAACAAACAAGTTATTTGCATAAGGTTTTTGACATTGATTGGGAATAAAATATACATGAAAAGACAGTAAGAATGGAAGTGAGAAAAGCAAAGACAAGTTACAGTAAACATTTGTACACACTCACACACTGTGATCACAGGGCTTGGGAAAAAATTACATTTCCAGGTTATTTCTGGAAATGCCAAAGCACCTGTTTTAAGAAAGGAAATAAAGAGGGTGACCGCAGCTAATGTTTATTGAGCATCTACCCTTTGCCAGACACTAGACATAGCCAAATTTGATAGCAGATTTTACAGAGCAACCTATCTCATCTAATTGTAGCAGAAGCAAGCATTGCTCATAGAGTTGAACTATTGAGCCGAAGACTACAATTAGCTGATCGATCAGGTTTTAAATCCAGGACAAAAGCTTATGTTCTTTCCTCTAATATTTTACATTACATTAGTATTTATTTTACATAAAAAACAGGGTTCCCATTTACTGCTCTATTATGAACACCTTGTGTGCTGGTTTGAGTCTTTTGTGGACCCCAGACAATTATGTTCTTATGCTAACTCATTCTTGTGCATGTAAACCTATTGTATGTGGGGCCTTTTGGCTAGATTCAGTTAATAGACCTATCTTTTGATTAGATCACTGTGGTAAAGGGCCTATTATTAGATTGCAGGACCTAGGGTGGGTCTTATCCTCTTACTGGAGTCATTTAGAGATAGAGGACTAAAAACAGTATACAGGAAAAAAAAACACAGTGACAGAGAAGCCAGGAGAAACAAGATGACACCACCATTATGCTTTGCCATGTCCCTGATCACCCACAGCTGAGCTCAGAAAGAAAGTGAGCCTGGAGGAGAAAGCAGAGACCGGCCATCATTTTGCCTTGCCAAGAGGCAGGAGTCCAGGATCCACAGCGGCCAATCTTTGGTGAGACAGCATCTTGATGATGCCTTGATTTGGACAGTTTCACAGCCTCAAAACCATAAGCTTTTAACCTAATAAATTCCCATTATAAAAGCCAACCCATTTCTGGTATATTGCATTGGCAGCCTTTAGTAAACGAAAACATCTGGCCATTGTTTAGTTTTTCTACTTAAAAATGTGTTTATAGATTTTCCAATTTCCAACCAAAAAGCAACAATAAACTGAAGTATACAAAAAATTCTTATGTTCTTTCCTCTAATATTTTACATTAAAAGCAATCCCTTCCTTCATTATATTATTCTGTCCTAATTTTAACAAAGTAAAGCAGATATTAGTTTCTCTATTTTTACAAAGGAAAAAACTAATGTTCAGAAAAATTAAACAACTTGCCTAGATTCATGCACCAAACAAATGAGTCATGATATAAATCCTGATACTCTAACTTGTAAATCAGTACCTGGGCTACTATTTTATGATGAAACATTTGACTCTTAGTATCAGATTTTTACCTTTAAGAGGTGTATTCCATGTGGTTCAGAGAAAAGTTATCAGATTAAGCTACATTCAAATCTAGGCTGTAACATTTACTAGCTATTTGGGAAAATTGGTTAATTTGTTCTGTAGAGTGAGGAAAATAGCATTTACTGCAAAAGAGTTTTTGTGAGAATTAAATAATTTGATTATTTACAATCCAGCAATAATTACTCAATAAAAGGTTGTTGGTTGTCTCTGGTGGTATTATCAGAAGCAGATCCTGAGACAAGGATGTATGTTCCCAAGAGAAAACCAGAAGAAAATGGCAAAAGTGGGACAGGGAGGGGAAAAGAATGAAGCAAGGCTGCACTTTCAGGAAAAGTTCACTCCAACCTGATCTTCAAGACAAGGCTAAAGTATAAATTTAGCCTCATAGTTCACCACCTACCCACTTGAGGAGGAGCTTTCATAATCCTGTACCACTCGACATTAAATAAAAGCCTAAAAGTAGAAGGGGGCTGGGGTGGATGTAAAATCAGAGGCCCTTCTGACTCTATTTACTGCAGACAAAGTGGCTGGAGTGCCCTAAGGGCAGAGGAGCAGGAACTTGTGGGTGAGGGCAGGAGGGGAGCAGAGGGGGCAGAAGTATGGATACATAGAAGGAGTCAAAGTTATCCTAGGGGGCCTGGGGGGATCACTGGCTGTGTTTGTTTGCTACAGTGGCAACATCATCATCATCATCATCATCATCATTATATTTTGTTAAGATGAGGATGGCATCTTTAACTTGCTTCATTTCCAGAAATATTGGGGAAATTCCATAGATTCTCCTTGAGGACAGGTAGAATTCAGGCCAAGTCCAGAAAAAAGACATCATTTCACAGGCAGATATACATCCCAGATCATGGTCAAAATGGAAGTCCCAGTCTGAAAGCTTTATTAGGCCACCTACACATCCATTCCAGGCACCGTTCTCAGCCAAGGGGCCAGATCCCAGCCTCGTGATTTATTGGCAATGAGATGCACTGAAACAATGCCGCAAATGGAGACCGGGAGAGACGGCTCTTTTATCACAGTAATAAATGCATGTTCCCAGAATCATTTAAACCTATTTTTTAAATTCTCCACCTCTTACCTAATATAATTAAGTCCCGAATTAATTATAAAGGGGATAACCATAGAGATGTATTGCTTCCCAGAGACTCAAAAGGAGAGCTAGATTACCTTCCTGCACTAATGCTGCTTAACAAATAGACCTCCAACTCAGGCATTAGTTAACATTAGGTATTACTTGAAAATAATTAATCTGCCCCAAATTTTCTGGTACCAGCTGGTCTCCTTTAATAATTCTTATAAATAAATTTCTGCCTGCTTCTGCTTAACATTTTTCTTTGAGCAAGATATGCTATATTATAAAGTCATGAGAACAAGTATCTGGGTAACAAGTAAGCAGGTGGACACGTGTCATTTGTTTCCAAGATGGAAATGCAGAAACAGTTTATCATAATGAAAACAAATATGACCCTGGTTTCTGGGAACAAAAGTCCATGCCCTTGATTTTTGGTGGTTTAATCATAGCAGTAGACTCTTGAATGTGGGCGGCCTAGATTTATTACGTTTATAACTGGTTCTGGAAAAAAAGATAAAAAGAAATGGCATGTTGTGATGTCACCAGGAGATACCAGTTATCAAAACCCTCACATAGGAGAGAGAACAGCATCTGTCATTAGAATATATCTAGGCTTAAATCCCAGCTCTGAGGTTGACTGTGCTATTTCTCACAAGTTACTTAACATCTATGAGCCTCCATTCCCTTATCTGTACAATGGGGGAAATGATGTTACCTGTCTCATAGTTTGATTGTGAAGATTAAATGGGGCATTTCATGAAAGGTGTCTTAGGCAGTACTGTCCATAAAAAGCTCTCAATAATTACACACCATTATTAAGATGTCATTTACCTTGTTATTGTTAGCTCTCAGCCCTGAAGACTTGGAAAAGCCTGAAAATTCATCTGATATACCATAACGGCGGGGTAATGGAGTGATTCTGAAAGTCACCAGTTAGAAAGGATACACAATGCCAATGTGAATGACATCAGTTGGAAAAGCAATTGTGGAAGAACTATGTGGCAGATGGATTATTCAGTCCATATATGTATTTCCTTCTGCTGCTGTAATACAAATTATCACACATTTAGCAATGTAAAACATACATTTATTATTTCAGAGTCTCTGTGGGTGAAAAATCTCAGCAAAGTTTAGCTACATCTGCTGCCCAATGACCTAAGGCTGCAATCGAGGTTTTGATCAGGTTATGTTCTCATCTGGGGGTTTGACTGGGAAGAATCCATTTCTAAGCTCACTCAGATTGCTGGAAGAATTCATTTCCTCATGACTGTAAGACTCAGGGACCCAAATTTTGTTGGCGATTGACTGGAGACTACCAAATAACTGCAGGCCACCTACATTTCCTTGTCATGTGGGCATCCAACATGGCTGCTTACTCGGTGAGGCCTACAAGGAGAGCCTCTAGATACAATGTGCTAAGACGGAGACCTATTCCCTGTGACAGAATCACCAAGTGTGATTTCAGAGGATACCACACCCAATTGGTTAGAATCAAGTCACAGGTCCTGCCTGTACTCAAGGAGAAGGGCTTATACAAGGGTATTGTTTTAAAGAGTCTGACTTGCTGTTTTGATGCTTGATGAAAGTCAACTTTTAAGCTCCACCACTCCCTCCTCCCCTTCTACTAGATGATAAGAAAGCCTGTATGTTCCCTCATCTGACATCGGACGGCAATAGGAGGTCCAACCCATGTGGGAACCTCACCTCAACCCCACGCCCACCCCCAAATGGCATTAAAACCTCAAGCCAATCTCCTTCCTCTCTTCTCTAGAGCCATTTTGGATCTTATTGGGAGTCTCTCTGCTCTCCCCGGAAATCCTCAGTATGTGAGTAATAAATCTTTTTATACTTTCTTAGAATATGTATGGTGTCATCAGTCTGAACATCTGAACCAAATTTTGTGTGGAGGTCCAGTCCATTCTGTGAGGTGTCTACAGCAATGTGGGCATCATGAAAAAAGGAGCTTGGTTGCCTAAATTCAGTCCACCAAAGATGGCCATTAGGAATATGTACAGGGATCTAAAATTTTGTAAATGATGACTCTTCAACAATAGCGAGCAAATATTTCAAGCAGTGACTTGAACTCAATGAACCTAAGTACAAAAGATTTAAAATGAACTCCTAAACTGATACTTATTCTACATTCACTCATTCTTGCTTTCATCCATCTATTTATTCTTCAAGGATTTTTTGAGCATCTGGTGTGTACCAGCCCTGTGCAGGAGGTTAGGGATATAATTGTACACATGACAAGCAATATCTCTACCTCCATTTTTTCTCAGTTTAGAGGGAAATATAGACAAGTAAACAATTACATCACTAAGAGACAAGTTCTACAATGGATCAGATTTGGAGAGTGATGGGAGCACTGAGGAGAAAGAACTGTTCCACTTAAATGGTCAAACAAAGTTTCACAGAGGAAGTGGTGGCCTGAATTGAGCCCTGGAGGATGAAGAGGAATTAGTTAAGCAAAATGTGTAAGCATAAATATTGGGGGAGGGGGGAGCCATGGAAAAGCAATTGGGGATGATGATCCAGAAAGAAGCAAGTGATGAGAAAAGACCCAGCAACAAAGAAAGAATAGAAAATATTCACGGAACTAAAAGTATTTCAATAATTTTGTATAATGACAGACTGTGTTTGTTATTTTGGTCTCTGAAAAGCAACTCTAAAGTACATGTAAAGTGTAGAACATATAATATTATAACCAGAGTCCGTAAACTTTATATTCAGAGAAGTGTGTGTGTGTATGTCTTGTTTACTGCTGAACAAAAGGCAGGCCTAGAGATAATGAATTAGAAACTTTCTGGAAACTCTTCACTTATAATGGGGAGTCCAAACACAAGACTTAATTGTGTCTGTTGTGTAACTTTTAAGATTGGTTTTGTTCTCCAGTTTTCTCTGGACTCATCACACTGTAGCATGGGACACTACATATGTGGTCATTATTGTGAAGGCACTATTTGTTCAGGTTTATGCGTTAGCATCAACACTTAAGAGCTATGTAGTTTTGGGTTTCTCGGAACCTCAGCTTCTTTATTTGTGAATAGGCAATAACACTATTTGCAAAGATATCACTTAGGAGAATATGGGATTTCTTTGCTTACATAAACGATTCCTGTGTTCCATACCCCTGAGCTGTCATTATAACCCACTCCAAAGTTGGGAAGAGATAGCAAAGCTCCTCAGAGAGAAAAGCCCTTGATCCAAACATGGCTTAAAAATGAAGGCTCCCTCAGCCTGAGCAATGCAGGGCTGCCATTGCTGATTCTTTTTGTGTCAGTGCCTGAGAAACTTAGTGACTTGTGTGTTTATTTATGCTGGTATTTGGAGTCTCAGGAGGTGTGATTGAGATATGAAAAAAGACAAGAAGTTTTTGAAAGCCAGAACAAGTATCAGAGTTTGTCTCTTCACTTTGGGCTAACTTCTAAATAACTTTTTGAGGACTCTTTCTACATAAGCTTACTAAAGGAGAGGGATCCTGTCTAAAATGATGGTGGGGTAGGGACAGTGAAGGAGGGTGGTTGGAGAGAAAGAAAGGAAGACTATAATGGATGTAAAGTATATTCAAAAACAATCTACAATCTCAATCAATATTTATTAAATATCTGTGTGCAGGAGATTACTTCCTTAAAATATTATTTAACTTCTTATTGATAAGGAACAGATCAGTGCAGAGTAAAAATTGTCCTAGGGCAACATTAGAAGCAGGAGATTCAAGGTCTTGAAAAAACTCATGCTTTTGTGAGTGCCAGATCCTGTGGATGACATATGTTCTCTGAGATTGGCTGAGACCAGGAGTTTAGCACACAAAGGCCAATGTGGTAGAGCAAATCAAATAACCCCTCAAATGTTTTACTCCCCAAAGTCAGCAGTAAAACTCTTCTGACCTCAAACTCAGTTGTGTGAGCGTGCTTGCACACTGCCACAAATTTATGTACCTTAAGGCTGTCCAAAGAGAGGAGCTGGGGCAACAAAATAGCATGGTTAGCACTTCCAGGGGCTCTTCATTTCCTGATCAGCTTGAAGAAGAGGGACCTGGTGGGACATGCAAAGACTCATCAGGTTAAAGGGGACTGTAGTTAGAAATACCATATTTCCATTTCACTGCACACACTTCCAGCCTAGTGGTGGAAAAAAAAAAAGAGAATTATTACTCCCTTTAATTGTAATCTTTTGCCTTATTCCAGATGCTGCTTCCTGTTGCTCAATATGGTAATTGTATATCCCACACCCCATTTGCAAAATTACCTTCTTGCACACCAGTGATGAATCTGTCCCAAAGATTGACGCTAACAGCTGCCAGAACCGAGCCCATTCTGCCATTTTATGGAAAAGCAAAGTAATGATTCCTGCAAGATTACTCAGGAGGCCCTGGAAATCTGTGAAATCTTATCAGAAAGTTAAGACTGTCAACAGGGTTCACTTATAATAATGGAGCTCTAAAACCAACCTAACTGTCTAAAAGCAGGAGATCAATTAAATAAATTATGATACAACCTTAAAACAAAGTGCCATATAGCCATTACAATTAAGTAATAAAAGCATATCTGAATGCATGCTCTTGCAGAGTTAAGTTACAGAGCACAATGTGCAACAATTTTATTTTATTCTTGCACTATATAAATGTTTATATGCCTGGAACGTTTGTTCTCTCTCTCTCCATGGGAATGTGCTCACTCACTTCCTTTACTTATCACTCAAAACTTACATTTTCATTGAAGTCTTCCCTGAACACCCCATCTAAAATTCCAAGCTCTTCTCAAATACTGCAATCCTCCTTCCCTTGTTTATTTTTCCTCCTTATCATTTATAACTTTGTAGCATACTAAAGGTATCTGTCAAGGTTCTGGAAAGAAACAGATGGCACACATTCTACAGTAATTGAAAAGAGTTTAATAAGGGTGTGAGTAGATTTAAGGAAAATCAGCAAGAGACGGCAAAGTATCCCAAAACCAGCAATAATGGGAAGCCAATATGATCCCAGGGAATGAAGAGGCAAGGGGAGAGAGCAGTTACCAGAACCTGAAGAGAAAGTTACAATCGCAGAAGAGAGCTGCTGGACAGGAGCTGTAGCCTTTGCAAAGGGACAAAGCCACTGTGAACCTCTGGTCCAGCAGGAATAAATTCCCTGCCCGTCTCTCCTTTTGCCTTCTTAACTCCTTTCAGTTTTTCCGTTTTCTGCACCCATCCAGAGTGCAGGGGACAATAGAGCTGCTCAATGTAGTCCTTAAAGTTCATTCTTCCTGGAAACGTTTCAGATATTCCCAAATGGGAATATCCAACAACTCAAAGTTTACTTATTTATTTGT
Organism: Cabassous unicinctus; assembly: GCA_029593785.1. Lineage (NCBI taxonomy): Eukaryota > Metazoa > Chordata > Mammalia > Cingulata > Chlamyphoridae > Cabassous > Cabassous unicinctus. Next base: position 15,308 of record JAQZBX010064338.1, read on the forward strand.
TTATTGACTCATCCCCACTGAAAATGTAATTTCCAAGAAGATATGGATTTTTGTCTACTACTGTATTCCCAGCACCTGTACAGAGTAGGTGCTTAGTAAATATTTGATGGATGAATGAATGTTGAATGACAGATAACAATTTTTGTATTTGAGTAATGGGTTTATGGGTGATTTTAATTTTTCCTTGTGATTTTCTGTATTTTCCAAGTATTCTCAATAGACATATACTTTGTTTACAATAGGAAAAATGGATGGATCAATGACAATTAGGTAGGTGGATAGATAGATAGATAGATAGATAGATAGATAGATAGATAGATAGATAGATATTCTGGTAAGAAAGTAAGGAGCAGGAAGCCATTTCCTATTCTGGAATTCATCAAGTAATAAAACTGGTGTTGTGTTCCCTGTTCTGGATCATGTAGACTCGGTCATGTTTAGGAAGCTCTGATCAATATTACCTTTCCAGACTTTACAAATATTACAGACCAATTGCCTATATATTATTTATGCTGTCAAGATAATATTTAGGCAATACATAATTAAACAACCACTAGCTCTGGGGACACAAGTAGAGCACTGATTATAAAAGAAATCAGCCTTATTTTGACAAAGAGAAGGAAAGACATCCTTCAGGATTTGACAACTTCTTTTTAATAAAACCAGACAAGCAACTTGGCAGCTCCTTTTCCTGTCAGAGGTCCCTAGCCTTTAACAATGCATGTCCCAAATGGATATCATCACACACACTATTATCTAGTTACCCGTAAAGTATAGTTATCGGTATTACAAGCCCAATTCAATCACTGGCCCCAAGCACAAAGCCAGCAGTGATTTCTAGCAATGAGTTTCCCAAGGCAGAAGTTATTCTGTCAGCAACAGAAATGATGCTCGGATGATATGAAATCGTATTTTATTACTTGACTCAAAACATATATAATGAAATTCTGTTAAAAGTGCCTCACTGTACCCAAGTTTTACCTGCCCTAAATAGTAGGTACTCTATCAAACAACTGTCATGGTAACACCAAAAGCCTATAGTAGAGTTGTTATCATTTCACATTCACACCTACCAGCATTTGGAATGGAATGGAATGGATATTGATTTGTCCATCCAGGTGTGAATGCTGTACCTTCCCTTTACCACCTTCCAGTTAGGAAATAAATAAGCTTCTAATTCTGTTCACTGTTGTCCCTTTCCTCATCCC
>JAQZBX010064339.1:0-16516 GCA_029593785.1 Cabassous unicinctus
ACACAGCTTTATCAAGGGCCCCAGCATTCCATTCCTGTGGCCATAAGTGATTAGTCTAAGAAGTGGCCATGCTACCTAAGCAAGTCAAATGGTAGTCCTTCTCTGGTTTCTTCACCCACTGAAATGGAAAGAAGCCCATTTCCTGTAAGCTAGGATGGGCACAAATTTTCAATTGCCTGAATCATTCCACTTACCACCATCGCTTGAAGGAAGCCCGTCTCTACAGAAGGAATGGATACATTAAGACAGACACTCAAAGATGTGGAAGAGATGCAGAGGAGAATGGGGGTAGGTGTACATGTGTGAGAAGGAAACAGTGTACAGAGAAATGCCTGCTGACATGGCAGCAGTCTTTGGATTGAGCCAAGCTTGAGACCAACTAGTCCACCTCTGATCTTCTCAAGTTCCTGAGCCAACAATTCTGTTTTTGCTCGATTTCCATTGGTTGTATTCTTGCACTTATAGCTACAAGAATTCTGATGAATACAGTAGACTTTCAATTGTACTAAGTCACAAAATATCTAGAGGCACAGTATAAGTTATAAATCAAAATATTTCAAGTCTTATGAATATTTGAGATTTTCAACTATGGGCACTGTTTTTGTTTTCAGTTTTTAATATGTTATATATTTATTTACATGATTAAAAATGCAAAACATTTGGGTTTCATTCATTAGAAGTATTCTGTCTTTGAGATGCAATTTTCCATGCAATTAATTAGTGAAGAAAATAGCTAATATATTTTGAGGAAATTATCTTAGCAATGCAAGTTAACATAATTAAGAGTAAGTTCCAACGGAGACAGTATAAGAGGGTAATTAAAGAGGATGGACTCTGAAGCCAAACTGTCTGGATTCAAATTTAGGCTCTGCCACTTACTAGCTCTGAAAAGTTATTCAACAGAGATACATGTTTCCTCATATGTAAAATGGATTATCACATGGTTAAAAAATTTGAAATGTGGAAAGTGTTGAAAGTAAGCATTGCATTAGTATTTGTCATTATTGTTGTTATCTAAAACAAATTATTTTGCAAAAAGCAGATCCTAGGTCACATCAATATAACTTGGCAATAACAGTACAGTGCTTAAAATGCCTCATTGGTTGGCTCATTTTATCACCTCACACTTTGCTTCAATTAAAAAATAATTGATTATTAATTAATTAATCTGCAGAACTACCAGATAGATGCACAACAGTTCAAGTGCACATGTCCAAACTGAAGAAGCATTTTATCAATGTTAGTAGTGACAAAGCCGAGAATAGCAGGGTGGTTCCCTTTGTCACTTGACATTTTCCGCTATTGGAGAGGAATGCAATGGGAAGCAAATTACCTGACTGGGAACTTGGGACTTGAGGCTGAAAGAATCTAATACTGTTTGCTCCTGCTCTTTTTCTACAATATGATAATGTGCTCGAAAAAGTGCTGGACTGTGATCCCAGAGGGTTCATGCCAAATGTGCAGAAGGCCAGGCCTGCCCTGTAACTGCAAGAACCTCTGGATATAAGCATTCAAATTCAAAATTTAAAAAGCTCTGCAGGCTAAAAGGAAAAGAAAAACTGTATCTGCTGGCCATTTTCAGCCATTGAGAAGTCTAATTGAGACACCTGGGCATACATCCAAAGATAGTGATTTTATCTGGATAGTAATATTACAGATGATTTTTAATGTGTGTGTGTTGTTATTTTCCAAACGTTTTACAATGTACATGATGTCCTCTTGTCATCAAAGAATAAAATTTAGACAAAATATGTGATTTTTAAAAATTATATGTTCAGTGACTCAGCTACAACTGATTAACTGAATTTACTAATTTTTTTGCATCTAAGAAAATCACACAGGAAGTCTTGTGAGAACAGAATGAATAAACATGTCAAGGAACAAGTTTTACTGAAAGAAAGAGAGAGAAGTCTGTGATTGAGGCTAATTTGAGAAGATAAAGAATATCCTTAGATGATTGTCATAGAGAAAAGTCCTCTTAAGCATTTTCAGTGGGCAGAATTTATAGTGCTTCAAATTGTCTGAACATAGTAGCTGCTTTTAAAATGCAGTGAAATTATATTTAACTGTCAAAAATGACTATCTAAAGAATTATTTATTTCTTTAAAGCTATAGCTATGCAATGCATCTCCAAACCATTATACTTGACTAGGCATCTTTGCTGATATCCATATTGTTTTTCCATCAAATACCAGAGGAAACGTTACAACTTCAGAGCTAAAAGTTTATATCTTTATATAGATTTTGTATAGAAAGTCCAGGGGGGTTGTCCCCTGGACAGAGCTGAATAGATCACAAAAATTCTAAAGTTTTAAATAAAGGCTTTGGAGCTCAGAGCAAACTTTATTAAGAAATTCTCTTCTAATGTTTGTATGTTTGTTGACTCATAGACAAAGCATAAAAACATAAGGGGTGTGTGTGAGTGTGTCTGTGTATGTATAAAGCTCATTTGCTTGAGTTGAGTTAGGGTCATAAATATCCTAAAAATATTGGGTATCAAAACAACACTAAAAGCTCTCTGCAGTTTTGAGATGCATGAAACTAATTTCATGAAAAGGTGAACCTAAATCAGGAAGTTGGGTAGTCTTAAGGAACCGTCATACTCTCGATCTGTGTGAGTTTGCATTTTGGAGGAAACTCATAGTCAATCTAATTTAATGCTTCTAACCTTGTATGATGTCTACAACATGAAATACTACTGGGACTCACACATATTCTTCAAACCAAATAGAATGCTTGAGAATTTAATGATTTTAAAAACTACTTGAAAAGTTAGCCTAAAGCTGGGAGCAACTTTTTATATGTATTAAAAGAGAACTTACGGGCAAAGTTCCACCTCAAGGTACTGTTTAGTCTTGCTGTTCAAAAAAAATGATTCAACAACTGCAAGCAAATAACAATAATCATATTGAGAATTAATTCAGAAAGAGTTAAGAAAGTAAACATTTGTAAAGGAGTACACTCTAAAGAAGGCAAGGCCAGTACCCTTATTAAATGAAAGATTTATATTCAACATTATTACAAACTATTTTAAGCAATATTATATAACATCCTCAGGACCTTATGAAAGCCAGTGATCTCTTCTCCACTGACAGCATTCTTTTCCAGTTGCTTACAAAGTAATTTCCTGGTAACATTAATTCAATGGAATTTCTACAGCAATTAGGTAGTAAATGTAGAAGGTAGTTTAGAATAGCAGTTAAAAGTGAGTACTACAGATTCAGACAAGTTGAGTTCAAATTATGGCTACAGCACTTATTAGTTAACCTTGGGCAAATTCCTTAACTTATGCCTCAGTTTCTTAATCTGTGAAATAGGGGTGAACATGGTATCTGTCTCATAAGATTATATAAAAAGTACTTAGCATAGAGTCTGGCACATAGTAAGCACTCAATAAATGGTAATTGCTATTGTTGTATTAGCATTAATATACTGCTGTGTAATAAAACTTTAATATGGTTAAATTATGTTTGGGATATGTTGGATTAATAATAAAATTAAACAGATTTCTCTTCTGAAGGATTTTGGAGTTATTAACACAACTTTCCAAGGTACAGATTATGTTAACAATGTTTCATTTCACCATGGAACTTTATTTTCCTCAGCATATTTTGCAAAACTAATGTCAATGAACAAACTTGAGGAAAATAAATAAATAAAAAGGATATTCAAAATAATAATTTTTTAAAAGGATAATACAAACTAATCCTTCTACTGTAATCACTCTAGTAAGGAATTTTCTTTTATGTCCCAGACAGAGCTTAGCACAGTGGCTGAGAGTTCTCACTCCAAAATCAGACAACCTGGCTTTGAATACTAGTGCCAGTCCTTACCCATTGTGTGATCTTGGGCAAGATAATGAATTTCTCTGAGTCTCTGCCTCCTCATTTGCTGAAAAAAAAAGGAAGTGGGATGGGGGATAGTAACCATACCTACTTTCCAGAAGCATAGTGAGGCTCAAATGGAACAATACATGCAAAGCAGTTGCCAGAATGCCGTCAAGCTGGAGACAGCGATTCTGTTCAGGGCATCCTGTGCACTACTTGTCTCCTCATCTCCCCAACCCTCTGTCCCCCCGCCCCTTTGAGGCTGTGACCTCTTCATGCAGTTCTACTTGAGGACCAGGAGAATTCAGACGTCCGCAAAGATTTCAAGCTAAGAACATATTATTGCCAGCATAAGAATTTCTTGGATGATAATGTGAGTCCCAAGTACACAGGGCCAGGGCATAACAAGTGATTTAGTTTCTCCCAGCTGTCATGACTCAGCTCCAATGGGACTGTCACTTCAAGGACTTTGAAGGCCAAGGGAAGTTGCACTGAGATATCCTGTATTATCTTCTGCTTTGTGAGCCATTGTTTCTGCTAGATTTCTCTAATTTTTTTTATTATAAATCTGGAAATTAATATAATTATCTTGGGGTTGGGGTAGCTGGGGGAAGGCAGTTCCATCTGACTATTTGTAGCTAAACAGAAATACTACAGAAAAGACTGCCTCAACAAGAAACATGCAATGAATATTAACTATTAGATATTATTCCCATTCATAGTGGATACAGGTTTTGTGGAGCCAGAAGCTTATACAACTTGGGTGACACTGTCTGAAAAAAGACAAATATAAATTATGAAACAGAAATTAGACACAGGCCTTAGAAGGAACCAGTGCAAGTAAGGGACCTTGAAGAACAAGCTTCATTAGTTTCACCATAAATCCACTCCAGCTCACATGTCTAGATGTAAAATATTGCCATAGCTACTCAGGGGACAGAAAATACATGTTGCTGCTTTCAAGAACTTGTTTCCCTTCAATGGAAATAGGACAGTGCCTAAAAGTTTAAACAGCAGAAAATTCATGTGAATGTCACAAAGCAGTATATAATAAATTTCCAGATAAGTGGTACAGCTAATATATATTGCAGTTGTTCAAAAGATACCGTAATCACTGTGAATTGCAGTTATCTTAGAAGGCTTCACAGAAGAGGTGACATTTTAAGCAGATCAAAAGAGCAGATTTAAAGGTACTAAAAGAAAAATACTTCTAGCCAAGAATTCGCTATCCAGCAAAGCTGGCATTCAAAAATGATGGAGAATTCAAAATATTCACAGATAAACAGAAATTAAGAGTGTATGCCAATAAGAAATCTGCCCTTCAAGAAATACTAAAGGGAGTGCTGCAGGTTGAAAAGAAAAAACAGGAGAGAGAAAGTTGGAGGAGAGTGTAAGAAAAAAAAAGAGAGAGAAATAAAAACAACATATGACATACACAAAACCAAAGAAAATATGGCTAATATAAGTAATTCCTTGACAGTAATAACACTGAATGTTAATGTATTAAACTCACCAGTCAAGAGACACAGATTGGCAGAATGGATAAGGAAATATGACCCATCTATATGCTGTCTACAAGAAACCCACCTTAGACCCAGGGATTCAAGGAAGCTGAAAGTGAATGGCTGGAAAACAATTTTACAAGCAAACAACAACCAAAAAAGGGCAGGAGTAGCTATACTAATATCAGACAAAATAAACTTTAAATGCAAAACTATTTTAAGAGACAAAGACAGACACTTTGTATTAATAAAAGGGGTAATCTTTCAAGAAGAAAGAATAATCAATCATAAACATTTATGCACCTAACCATGGAACCTCAAAATACATAGGGCAAACACTGGAAAAAATAAGTGGAGAAATAGATGCCTCTACAATTATAGTGGTGGACTTTAATACACAATTATCACCATTGGATAGAACATCTCAAGAGAGAATCAATAAAGAAACAAAGACTTTTAATAATATATTAGAGAATCTGGACCTAACAGACATATACAGAACACTACATCCAAATACAGTGGGATATACATTCTTTTCGAGAGCACAGGGATCATTCTCCAAAATAGACCACATCCTAGGCCACAGAAAAATTCTCAATTAATTCAGAAAGATTGAAATTATACAAAGTAATTTCTCTGACCACAATGGAATGAAGCTGGAAATCAGTAAGGGCCAGAGAACCAGATTAGGCACAAAGATATGGAAGTTAAATAACACACTCTTAGACAAACAGTGGATCAAGGAGGAAATCTCAAAAGATATCAGTAACTACCTTGAAATGAATGAAAATGACAGTACAACATATCAAAACCTATGGGATGCAGCAAAAGCTGTACTGGGAGGGAAATTCATAGACATAAATGCATATATCAAAAAAGAAGAAAGAGCTAAAATCAAAGACCTAACTGCACACCTGAAAGAATTTTAAAAAGAACAACAAGGTAACACCAAAGGAAGGAGAAAGAAGGAAATAACAAAGATTAGAGGAGAACTAAATGAAATAGAAAACAAGAAAGCACTAGAAAAAATAAACAAAACCAAAAGCTGGTTCTTCGAGAAGATCAATAAAATTGACAAACCCTTAGCTAGACTAAGGAAGAAAAAAGAGAGAAGATGCAAATACACAAAATAAGAAATGAGGTAGGGGATATCACCACCGACCCCACAGAAATAAAGAATATCATAAGAGGATACTTTGAAATATTATATGCCAACAAGAAGGATAATTTAGAGGAAATGGACAAATTCTTAGAAACTCACAAGCAGCCTACTTGATGAAAGAAGAAATTGATGAACTCAACAGTCCAACTACAAGTAAAGAGATAGACTCAGTCATCAAAAACCTCCCAACTAAGAAAAGCCCAGGACCAGATGGCTTCATAGGTGAATTCTATCAAACATTATGGAAAGAATTAACACCAATCCTGCTTAAACTCTTCCAAAAAATAGAAGTAAAAGGAACACCACCTAACTCATTCTATGATGTCAACATTGCCCTAATACCAAAGCCAAACAAAGACACCACAGGAAGGAATATTACAGACCAATCTCTCTAATGAGCCTAGATGCTAAAATCCTCAAAAAAATAATTGCTAATTGTATTAAACAACACACCAAATGAATTATACACCATGACCAAGTGGGTTTCATCTCTGATATGCAAGGATGGTTCAACAAAAGAAAATCAATCAATGTAATATACCACATAAACAGATCGAAAGAAAAAAATCATGTGGTCATTTCCATAGACACAGAAAAAGTATCTGACAAAATACAGCACCCTTTCCTGATAAAAACACTGCATAGGATAGGAATAGAAGGAACCTTCCTCAACATGATAAAGGGTATATATGAAAAACCCATAGCTAACATCATATAGAATGGTGAAATCCTAAAAGCTTTCCCTCTAAGATTGGGAAAAAGTCAAGGATGCCCACTATCACTGCTCTTATTTAACATTGTGTTGGAAGTACTTGCTTGAGCACTTAGGCAAGAAAAAGATATGAAAGGCATCTAAATTGGAAAGGAAGATGTCAAAATTTCACTATTTGCAGAGGACATGATCCTATAAATAGAAGCCCTGAGAAATCTACAACAAAGCTCCTAGAGCTTATAAATGAGTTCAGTAAAGCCACAGGTTATAAAATCAATGCACACCAGTAATGAGAAATCTGAGAAGGAATCAAGAAAAAACAAAACAAAACAAAAAAAAAAAACCATTTACAGTAGCAACTAAAAGAAGCAAACACCTAGGAATAAATTTAACTAAAGATGTAAATGACTTACACTCAGAAAACTACACAACACTGTTAAAGGAAATCAAAGAAGACTTAAATAAATGGAAAAATATTCCCTGTTCATGGATGGGAAGACTAAACATCATTAAGATGTTTATCCTACCCAAACTAATCTACAAATTTAATGCAATTCCAACAAAAATCAACACAGCACTTTTTACTGAATTGGAAAAACTATGAAATTTATTTGGAAGGGCAAGAGACCCTGAATAGCCAAAGACATATTGAAAAAGAAAAATGAAATTGGAAGAATCACACTACCTGACTTTAAAACATACTACAAAGCTACAGTGGTCAAAACTGCATGGTATTGGCACAAGATAGACATACTGACCAATGGAATGGAATTGAGAGTTCTGATACAGATCCTCGCATATACAGTCATCTGATATTTGACAAGGCCACCAAGGCCACTAAATGGGAAGAGAATAGCCTCTTCAACAAATGCTGCTTTGAGAACTGGATATCCATATCCAAAAGAATGAGAGAGGAACACCATCTCATACCTTATACAAAAATCAATTCAAGTTGGATCAAAGATTTAAATATAAGAGCCAAGACCATAAAGACCTTGGAAGATAATGTAGGGAGGCATCTACAGGACCTTGTAATAGGAAATGGCTTCATGAACTTCACATTCAAAGCACAAGTGGTGAAAGAAAAAATAGATAAATGGGACCTCCTCAAAATTAAAACCTTTTGCACCTCAAAGGAGTTTGTCAAGAAAGTGAAAAGACAGCCTACCCAATGGGAGAAAACATTTGGTAACTATATATCAGATAGGAGCCTAATATCTAGCATATATAAAGAAATCCTATATCTCGAAAAGAAAAAGAAAAACAACCCATTTAAAAATTAGCAAGTGATTTGAACAGACACTTCTGCAAAGAAGAAATAGAAATGGCTAAAAAGCACATGAAAAGATGCTCAACATCACTAGCTATTAGGGAAATGCAAATCAAAACTACAGTGAGATATCATCTTACACCCATTAGACTGGTGGCCATTAAAAAATCAGAGGACCACAAGTGTTGGAGAGAATGTGGAGGAATGGGAATCCTCATTCACTGCTGGTGGGAATGTAGAATGGTGCAGCCATTGTGGAGGACAGTTTGGTGGTTCCTCGAAAAACTAACTATAAACCTGCCATATAATCCAGCAATTCCACTGCTGGGTATATACCCAGAAGAATTGAAACGAAGCACACAAACAGATATGTGCTCACCAATGTTCATAGCGGCATTATTCACTATTGCCAAAAGTTGGAATCAACCCAAATACCCATCAACAGATGAATGGATAAACTAAATGTGGTATATACATGCAATGGAATATTACTCAGCTGTAAGAAGGAATACAGGGCTAACACACGGGATAACATGGATGAGTCTTGAGGACCATATGTTGAGTGAAGCAAGCCAGGCACTGAAGGACAAATATTACATGACCTTACGGATATGAATTAAGCAATTCGAGCAGACTCAGAGAGCTAGAATCTGGAAGACAGGTTTACAGGAAATAGAAAGAGAGAAGAAGTTTGTGAGCAAATGCCCATATGGGCGAAATCTATGATAAGGTCTAAGTGTGTAGTTGGGGAGTGAAGGGATATGACAGGAGTGTAATGATACTATTGGATTGGGAACTACAGGTTTGACAGGGGGGTAGAGTGGGGAGGGTGGGTTGGACAGTCCATGGAACTGTGGGGAGGATTCGGGGAGGGAGCAGGTGAACACTGGGGATTGGCATGTATGTGGTTGAAAGTACCAAGTTGGAAAACTCTTATGGTAATATGACAAGGAAAGATTACTGGTTTTGAGTGTTGGATGGCAGGGCATTCGCACACTCAAGTGTGTGAGTGATCATTTTGTCATAATGTGTTGTATCAGTGGGTGGAGGCCCACATAATGAGTGGGAAGGAGTTGGGCTCCCATCCTGGGGAGGACCAATATGTTCTCAAACAGAGAGGCAGGAGTCTCTTGAGAGCATGGGCAGTTCCTAATAGGGGAAGACAAACCAGTGTGTCAAGACCTCAGTGTTGTTGAAAGTAACTATGAATCTTGTCATCCAAGGAGTGAAGCCTGGTGGTCGCCGTGGACCCTAAGGGGTGGGGGATGGAGGAATAGAATAGATGGAACAGGGGGTATTTAGAGGGAAATGAAAGTGTTCTACGTGATTTTGCAATGATGGTCACAGGCCATGTTAAATATCATCAAAATTTATAAAAGTGTATGGTCTAAATTGTAAACCACAATGTAAACCATTGGCCATGGTTAGTAGCTATGTTTCACTATTTGTATATCAGTTTTAACAAATGTACCATCCACATATAAAAAGGTATTAATATAGGAAGGGGGAAAGGAGGAGGATGTTGGGTATATGGAAGTCCCCTGTAATATGTATGTGACTTTACTGTTACCTAAAACTTCTTTGAAAACAAAATGAAAAAAAAAGTATGACACTGGGGAATAAATGGAAGGAAATGTCATTGTACATATAGGACAACAGATATTACAGCGATGAAAGGCAAAATGTCAAAAAAATTTTAAATAGTCTTCATTATTTTTTAATATCCCAACTTTTTAACTTTATTTTATTTTTAGTTTTTTTAAATTTTTATGTATTTTATTTCTTATATTTAATCCTATCATTGTTATTTCATTTTCCTATTAATTGTATTTGGTTATTTTATTGGCTTCATTTTTGAAGCTTTGGATCATAGAAGGGTTACAAGTGGGGCAGAGGAGGGTCATTGGTGTGGGGTCTCAGTGATGCAGGATACATGGGAAGAAGTTTACCTGGGCATACATATAAAGTATATAAATGTGTTCAAATGTTCAAAGGGCATTGTCACAGTGGATAGAGATTGATACAATATCCAAAAGAATATTGAATTCCCATCCTGGAGAGCTCTGCCACATTCTCTAATTTGGAGCAGCAACAATCCCCCAAGTATATTGGCAATGACTAGCGAAGGACTTTGGTCCTTTGATGGGCCCTTGATATTGACAATTATGCTTATGAGCCTTTGCTCTTGAAATTGTAACTTAGCCTAGTGTTGTAGGGTGCCTAAGAGTTACCTCCTGAGAGCCTCCAGGTTGCTCTATGTGGCCTTTCACTAAGCCAAACTCAGCATATAAATGCATTATCATCTCGCCAGCATGGGACATGACTCCTGGGGATGAGCCTCCCTGGCACCAAGGGATTAGTACCAAGCACCAACTAGCAATACAACTGGAAAAAAAAACTTGAATAAAAGTGGGAAAAGGTAAAGACAAATGAGTTTATACAGCTAAGAGACTTCAAAGTGAGTAGGAAGGTCATCCCAGAGGTAATGCTTATGCACGTTTCAGCAGGATCTCATAGACTGCCAAAGTAGATACTATCCCAAGTAGTGGGGCTCCTGAGGGTTCTGGAGATACCCAGGTCCTACGGTCATGGCAGATAGCTCTGGAGTTTGTGCTCTCGAGTGTGACAGAGTTACACTCAGTTGTGACTTCTCTACACATGTCTCCTCTGTCCCTTCTATTTGAGCCTATAGTTGGTGCTGGAGTTGGTATGTGTACATCCAAGAGACTTGAATCTTTGGGCTTTCCATGTGCCAGCTGGGCCCCTGAGCCTCAGTGGAGTTGCAACTCCTACTCTCTAGTTCATTTGACTCACACAGGACAACTAACAAGGAGGTGAGGATGGACAACTGCAAGCAAAAGAGTCCCATCCATCAGCTGTGTGCAATCGAAGTCCCCTCTCAATTAGAGGTAGAATGGGCATCACCATCCCAGAATTCTCAGGATTGGGGAATAATATATGGACTAGAGTGGACTTACTGGTATTCTACTATAGACTTATTGTGATTCTAGCAATAGAAGAAATTATATCATTGATGTGGAGACAGTGGCCACTGGAGGTGATGAAGGCAGGGAGAAGGAAAAAGAGGTACAATATGGGGGTATTTTGGGGACTTGGAATTGTCCTAAATGACATTGCAATGACAGATACAGGCCATTATATATCCTGCCATAACCTACAGAATTCAGCAGCAGAGATTGTAAACTACAATGTTAAATATAATCCATGCTTAGTGGCAATGTTCCAGAATGTTTTCATCAATTGCAATGAATGTACCACACTAATGAAAGAAGTTGTTAATGTGGGGAAAAGTCTGAGGTGTGGGGAGTACGGCATATGGGGACCCCTTACATTTTTCATGTAACATTTTATGTAATCTAAGTATCTTTTAGGAAAAAATTTAAAAATATATTAAAAAATGAAAGATAAAACAACGCTTGTTAACTTTCAAAAAAAAGGGCAGATTTGGGTGGGCAGAAAGGAAAGAAAATTCTTTGTGTACAGATGTTCAAAACATTTAAGTAAAAATGAACAGATCTGCTACTGGAAGGACAGTAATAGGAAATAGCTTAGGGAGCAGCCAATTAAAGGCATTGAAGATCAGTCAAACACCTTTAGGTTTAACCAAACATGCAAAATGGAACTACTAATCTTCTTGGAAAAAATTGAATGACTTAATCAAAGTAGTGTTTTAGAACAAATACCCAGGTCATTGTACATGGTATACACACAATCACTATTTGAACACATATTTTAATGGTCTAGACATTCCTCAGGCAGTAGGAAATGTCCTCAGGGAGAAAATGAAAGGACAAATTCAAATGACATTCCCAAAGAAGAATCAATAGGATTTGATAACTGTTTAGGGAGGTTGTAAGGTTGGAGGGAGGAAGAGGAGATCATTGATGATACCCATTATCTCAAAGCTAGTAACTTGGAGAATAACTTGATAGAAATGAGAAATTCTGAAATAAACATGGTCTTGTAGGAGGACTTCAGGATTAGATATAAAAAGTTTGGTGTAAAGAAAGAATATTCAGATTTTCACGCCCACATGGAAGCTGGAAATATGATTTCATGAGAGATTCTGGAGAAAGAATTTCTCCTGATCAAATTCTAGTATCTTAAGGAATTAAAGTTTTTAATAGAATAACTATACATTGGAAGGCTGTGGATTTGGAATCAACAGGTCTCAGTTGTAGACACAGGTATGTATAAGGCAGCTGAACTACTGGATCCCTCAGACTCATTTGGGCTGAGTTCCAATAAGCTATGATTGCTTGAAAAGGTCACCTCATTTTCCTAACTTGTTCAATGAAATCTATAAAATACAAAAAACATAAAATATTTAGATATAAAATCTTTATTCAAAATATGTAGCTAATTTTTTGAAATTAATATTAGAATGCTATTATAAAATTTAAATAGCTTCCATTTTAACTTTGTTTCTAGAACTTAGAAAACAATGTCAATTTACATCAGATGATGCATGCTTTATAAATACAACTCAACCCTCAAAATAAAACAAATATCTATATTGATTACTTGAACTGACACATCACTACAAATTGCTAATTAACACTGTTTCAAAGACGATTTTTGAAAACGCCTAAAAGATATACCCTGTTCACTCCACTTAAAAGTTTTCAAAATCTCAATTCTAGGTCACAGGATTTTTGACCCCAGCTTTTCATGTCAAGCAACTTCCAGATACTCGGGTTGAGTAGCATGAGGTACTTGGACACTGAGAAGAGCAACAGATTATTGTAAGAAAGTCTCAGCTCTGGCAGTTGAAAGAGAAAACCTCTCACCTTCATACTCCCAGAGTCCATTAAAAGGTAGTCCTGCTGCCCCTGGTGGCGCTGGAGGGTCATCAAAGAAAGGAGCACTGACTTCCATCAGCAAGCCTTCAGTCCCGGGTTTAAATTTGAGAGTTACAGGGCTGTGCATCACTGGTATACTATCCCATGTTGTAGAAATTTTATATTCTAACTATGAAAATGAGACAGAAGAGCAAATGTCATGATATAAGTAAAACAATGTGTTTCCTGCCTGCTCCCCTGGTCTTGATCAAATTAAGCTCAAATAATATTGTTTATTAATATCCCCAGGGCAATAAATACTCCATTACATTCTAAGGTATTTTAGTAAGTGCAATAAAGTCTTTTTAATGTAATACTCACCCATAGCAAAATCTTTGCAAAAAAATATTTTGAGGAATTTCTTTATGTGCCCTACTATATAAAGTATTTATGAAGTATTTACAAAATTGAAAACACGAATTTCATTTTTATTCATTCCACAAATAATTTTTGAATGCATATTATGTGTGCAGCTTCTCACGAGGTCCTGCAGAGGAAATTCAAAGGAAGTAGAAGGTATAATCCCTGTTCTAAAAGTATAGGTAATCTTTATGGTTAGAAAGAAAAACAAAACGAAAATCTACAAACTAATCAGTTCAATGAAGCAAACATTAAAAATGTGTCTGGATAACACAGAAAGTAATAGTAATACAGAGATAAATGTGGAAAGGAGTACTCAGAAAATGCCTCCTAGGATTTGAGCTACCCAGGAAAGGAAAATATACATATTGAGTGCAACTATCTTGTATATATTTATTTTGCCTAATTTAATTTCAAGCTTTTTGGGAGCTGAAAAACAATAACATCAATTTGTCAGCATTTCATCCATGCTAGATGCTGACTACTATGTATTCCTGCAAAATGTATTAGAATATTGTTCATACTTAGGTATTCATTAAATACTTGTAAGTGCTGAACAATTAATACAACAAACATTTATTGTGTAATAACCTTCTGCCACATTCTGTACTAGATGCAGGAGATATAAAGACAAGACATAGTCCTTGTCCTCAGGTGACTCACAATCTGGAGGAAAACACAGAACTGTGGACAACACATGAAAAAACTTCTACTAAAAAATGGTTTAGTAGAAGTAGGGAACACAGAGCAAGAAGACTCTAGTTCTGATGGTGGAAATTGGAAGAGTAGAGATTGCTGGCAAAGACTTCACAGAAGTTACAACTGTGCTAGTATTGAAAGCTGGGAACCACTGAAGGGTTTTAAGCAGGGAATTTACTGGCAAGGTTTATGTTTAAGAAGAATCACTCTGGAAGATGTATAGAAGAACAAAATTACTCAAAGAAATTTGATAGTCTTATTCAAATTTTATTTTTCTATCCTAAGTTCCCCTTATTAGACTAGTAAGCTTATATTTTCAAAGTTATCATCTTCATTTCATTCTTATGAAATGTCAAAAAGAGAAAGCAATCTTGAATAGAATTGAACTCAATTCAACAGCAAGGGAATTCTTTATTCCTTCCCTACAACATAATACTCCTTGAATCTCCTAATGCTAGATACTCTCATGCCTTCTCAATTATTCATTTCTCATTGTGTAAAGAAAATTAACCAAAGTGATTCTGACTGAAGCAAAGAAAAGCAATATTGACAGCCAACATTAAACTATTGTAAACATTAAAGGCTACAGGATTAAACTGCCATTTAGAAAACTAGGCAATCATAAAAGCAAATGAAATGCATCTGCACAAAAGTTTTAAACTCCGTATATTCAATGGTATGATTGTTCTTTTGCTTCTAAGAATTCTTAAATTATGTCTAGCTTTGAGCTACTTTTACTTAGAAAAAGAGTCAGAACAATTTTTTTTTAATGTATTATGTTGAGTTTTTTTTTCTTTCTTTATAAACAGAATGTTCTTTCTAATATCTCCAACTGGCCAAAGGCATTTCTCTGGTAATTTGTAAATTTCAATAAAAATGTTGCCTTTAGTAAAAATGCAAAGTGTTGAAATCTTCATTTTTGTAGGGAATTTCAGTTGTTTTGTAATATAATTTAGAAATATCAAATGTCAACAAGAAAATTCTCATTTGTGGTACAAAATAAAATGGACAAGTAGCATACAATTTAAAAAATTATTTGGTTTAAAAATGTTTTCTGGAATGGAACATCTTAAGAAAGGTTCCCATTTTTAAAAATCCACTTTGAATATAAAGTAAAGCTTTAATGGAAAATAAAATATATGCAACATTTTAGGTACCCTAATGCTCACAGCTGAGGTAATTATGATGTCAAACCCTTTCTAAAAGAGCTTGATGTTTACCAAATTCTCAACTCTTTCAAGTCTGCTTTCTGTTAAATTTGTGAAATTCTCATTTGATGACAGCACTACGTAGAACAGAATTCAGCCTAATGACTTTTTTCTTTTTTGTCAGTTTTCTGTGGAGGAACATTATACCACCTGTAATAATAGATGTATTATTCAACCAAAATGTTATGACCCCTGAAAGGGAGAACTAAATTTCTCCAAACTGGAAAAAAGTAAATTTATAAAAGTCAATCACAGAGTAGAGAATGCTCTTTTAACAAATTTGTTTTGCTTAGCTGTATAACCTGTTCCTGATATTTTTCTTCTTTTAAAAACTCTCTGTAGGAAAATCACCAATAATCTTCAAATGATATTTAATAGAAAGCAAGCTGCATTTAAAATAGGACTGAGTTTTATCAGAATCAGAGAAGTCTATTTTCTAGATTTTCTACTTGCATCTATAAAGGCAAAGAGAGTTGAGCAATTATGTGAAATCAATAGAATCGATGTAAATACAGTCTGAATAACACTTCTTTCTATATCATTTCTTCAATTACAGGGCTTAAAAATTTCTCCCAGTTTTTTTTCTCAAATAATTGCCTCTATTCTCTACCTTGCCTATATAGACACAACCCTAAAAGAAAGCCGATGATCCATGCCAGCTTCTGTAGCTATCTTTTATCCTTCTGATAAATATACTTGAAATTATATATTTTCAGATCTACTACTACTACTGAGTTATGGTTTTTGAAAGATTTTAATTGTAGATGGACAGAAAAGGTATCAAATCAAGCTGATGTAATTCTCTTTGTAGGAGAAATCAGCTTATATTTTTAAAGGTATATGAAAGGTCAACAAAATATAATTATCAGGTTTTTTTAGTAAGATCCAAACTTGACTAATACCATTTTATATGC
>JAQZBX010064340.1:0-16513 GCA_029593785.1 Cabassous unicinctus
ACATAATAATCAGTGTAGGATATATTTGTTTTTAGGAATTTGTTCATTTCATCTGAGGTGTCTAATTTTCTGGCATACAGTTGTTTATGGTATCCTCTTATAATCCATTTTATTTTTGGGTGGGGAATGGTAAAGTCCATCCTCTCATTTCTGAATATATTTGCTTCTTCTTTCTTGTTTTCTCTGTCAGTCCAACAAAGGAATTTTTTCAATTTTATTTATTTTTTCAAATAGCCAACTTTTGTCGTTGTTTATTCTCTCTATTGCTATTTTTTATTATCAATTTCATTTATTTCTGCTCTAATATTTGTGACTTTTTTCCTCTGCTTGCTTTGGAATTAGTTTTGCTGT
The DNA here is from genome assembly GCA_029593785.1 of Cabassous unicinctus. Taxonomy (NCBI): domain Eukaryota; kingdom Metazoa; phylum Chordata; class Mammalia; order Cingulata; family Chlamyphoridae; genus Cabassous; species Cabassous unicinctus. Next base: position 352 of record JAQZBX010064340.1, read on the forward strand.
TCTTTTTCTATTTCTTCCATTTGTGCAAATAGATCATTGATTTTACCACTTTCTTTTTTTAAATGTAAGTATTTAGGGCTATAGATTTCCCTCTTTGCAGTGCCTTCATTGCTTCCCAATTGTCACTGTTTTGATCTCATTTTCATTCATCTTAAGAAATTTACTGATTTCCCTTTAAATTTCTTCTTTGACACACTGATTGTTTCATTGAGTTATTTAAATACCATATATTTGTGAAGTTTCTAATTTTCTGTCTATTGTTATCCTGCTCAATCCATTATGGTCAGAGAAAATTATTTGTATAATTTCAATATATATAATTTATTGAGAATTGTTTTGTGACCCAAAATGGATCTTGAGAATGATCCATGTGCAATTGAAAAGAATGTATATCCTGCTATTTGGGGTATGTATTAGCAGCCAAAGGGGTGCTGATGCAAAATACTGCAGTGGCTGTTGCCTGGACATCCTTGGTGATTGCAACAATGTTGAGCCGATTCCATGCATAAGTTTTATGACTACTTCCATGGCTACTTTGTTCATGAACTCACTGGGCAATGACAGGAGTGACTAAGGAAAGAGGCTGACTGATATCCACAGAATGGGTCATGTTCAACATGATTATTAAAATCAGCCTCTAAAGTCACTGTCAGGTGAGCATTCATAGGGGACAAAAATGTTTCTATGTTTTGGTTTTTGTTTCCCACTACATAATTCTCCACAAATCTGTTCTCTTATCTTATTACTTCCAAGCCCTTGGCTATCGAAGCAAAATACTAGCCAGACACTATGAATAAGTTTCCAAATACATCTGTGATCATTTCTCCTTTCAGGCAAATTGAACAACCAGGAAAAATGCTCAAATATCTCCCCACTGGGAGAATTTCCCATTGCTACAGTGATTCAAGGCTGGTCACGAAAGGAGAAGTATTACTGCAGGTATCCACTTTCAGGTGTAATTTGTATTTTTACAGAACCACCTGTAAACCAAGCCCGAGTGTTCTTCTTCATTCAACTGAACATATGGAACTAATCAAGAATCAATGTTTGTTGCCTATGTAGAAGACGATAATATGTCAGGATTGGGAGCCAGTGGCATTTGAGTCAATTGTTCTGGTAACTTACTTGTGTCTATAGAGCTTGCACAGTCTGATTTCATATATCCCACTTCCATTTGATGATGGAGTGTTGCTGAGGATGTACAATTTTATGGCTTGGTGTGTCTGACAACATCCACTTCATGACAGGAAACTCAATTCTCACAGTAATATTGTAGCCTATGTTTGAAATTTCTATCTCTGCCAAAACCAAGCAAAAGATCAAAAGCTGTTTCTCTAAGGGATAATAATTATCTGCAGAGAATGTCTGTCAGGCATTTGTTTCAAAATCCTAAGTGTTTTTACTGCAATTCTCCTATCGGGGCCTAAAGAGTTTCCAGGTAACATCTGTATTTGCCACTGAAAATTCCAGCAACATTAGATATACTGGATCATATGGTCCAAATGGCACAGCAACATGCAAAGCAACTTGGGCATGTTGCAGAAGCTTCTCTTGTTCTGGTTCTCCCTCAAAATCAAAAACTTTTCAGTAAATCAGTAAATGGGACAGGATAGCTTATCCAAATGAAAAAAATGTTGTCTCCAAAATTCATAGAAACCAATGGGACATTGTGACTCTTTTTGGTTGTATGAGGGATGAGATGCAATAACATCTTTCACCTGAGAAGGGGCATCTCAATATGCCCCATATTACCTTGCATTTAAAAATATACCTGATGTGGAAGGACCCTGAATTTCTTGTTGGATTTATTTCCCACCTTCTGAGATGCAAATGCTTTACCAGTAAGTCTAGAGTAATTGTTCCTTCTTGCTCATTTTTTCCAAAGAAAATGACGTTTTCATTATTATGGACTAATGTGAAGCTTTTTAGACAGGAAAGGGGATCAAGGTCCCTGTAGACTAGATTATGACATACGGCAGGTGAGTTGATATACCACTGAATTGGGACAGCGAAAGTGTGTTTCTGGCCATCATGTGGAAAGAAAACTGTTACTGCTGGTCTTTACTAACAGAAGCGGCGAAAAAGCATTTGGCAGATAACTAGCTCCATATTAGTTAACAGGTAACCTGTTAATTTACTCACACAGTGATACCACAACCATAACAAGAGCTGAAACTTAAGTGACCACCTGGATAGAATGATGATCTTTGTCATCATTGAAGATCCATCTGTTTTCTGCACAGGACAAATGGGATCATTGACTAGGAATACAGTGGTAAATACCACCCCTGCATTCTCCAAGTCCTGATTGGTGGCACTTATCTCAGAAAACCCTACAGAATGCAATATTGCTTCCATTTACTATTTTCTTTAATAGAGGCAGTTTTAGAGACTTCTAGTGGCCTTTCCTTCCATAATTGCCCTCACAACATAAGTCAGGGAACCAATGTGGGTATTCTGGCAGTTGATCAGCATTTCTAATAGAATTATGCATTCTGAAAGTAGAAAAATAGCCACATAATGGATCCATGGACCCACTGGATCCAGTGGGAGATGGCCTGAGCTAAAGCATCATTGATCGCCTGACTTCCAAAATTCCTTTTTCTCGCTGTTGGACCAAAACTGATGTTTTAGGTCTTCTGGAATTAATGTCAGGACTTAGTGGCTAATAATCTAGATAATATCTGATCATTTCACTTTCCTCAATGCACTCTAGTAAAAGACCATAGGTCCATTTGGGAATGCTGGCAAGAAAACAGTAGGCATTTTTGTTAATGCAGAATGGTCTTTCCCCAAGGAGACCTAGACTTCCCATCATTCAAGGTGTTCTGTATCTGTAAATTATCTCAGGTCAGTAGATTGATTGAGGGGGACTTTCTGCTTTTGTGATTCAATTTAGAGTTTTGTTCATTTGACCTAGATCAACTCTGCTTATTCAAGTCAAGTTAGAATTCAGTAGACGGCCCAAGTATTTTACTTCTAGGTACACAATGACCAAGTAGCCAAAACCATAGGTCTCTATAAGTAAGACTATTCTTATTACTGCTTTGACTTTGCTGTCCATTATGAGAGCCATACCCAACTTTCTTTAATGATTAGTGCTGCCACTGGATTTCTGTCAACCCAGCATCTGATCATCCTCATTATCTTTAAGGATCCAAGTGCAGTTTCAGCAGTTCACACAGTATTAGCTTGACCTCCAGAAAAGAAAATACCACAGAGATTTTCAGGGATAATTCAGTTTCTTTCATAAATATATTTCTCAAATTCCTGATGAAAGGCATGTCCTCTGATCATTCCTTTAATAAGTGACCAGATCTTACATGATAAATCCATTCTAATAATGCAATTTCTCTAAGCTTTTAGATCCTCTCATCTATCTTGTACCAGGGCAGTTGTTGAATTTCATTTTCAGGCAATGTAACACAATGTTGGTCCATGTTTCAGGCAAGAACCAGAATAAACTGTTAGATACCTTTATAACATCCCAATGTATATTTTATCCAAAATATATTCTAAGTGGTCCATATCAATAAATTCAGATTTATAGATCTTTATGTTCTTTACACCATTATCCTAAACCCTTAATATTTTTTCTCATGGCTTTTCTCATAATTTTTCCATATAAAGTAGAAAAATTATGCAGCTCTTTTAGATTATAGCACACTTCTTTATGGGTTATGCTTTGTATTTCACCATTTGTGGATTGTTGGGACTTCAGTTTAGTTATTCATATCATTGAAAAGAGGAGTGGTAGAGATGATTTATGAGAGGAATTAGCAGCATCTTGCAAACCAACTCAGGACATTCTACTGCATTTTCATCTGATGAAACAGGATTAATCTCTTCAAACAGAGGTTTTTAGGGAGGTTATTGTTGTGGCAGCTATAGGTTTTTCAGGCACTGTTTCTTTAGTATCTCTATGTGGAGATAGTTATCCTGATTCTTCAGGGCCAACTGGAGGCATATTGGCTAATTCCTCATAGCATACCATTATAAATTTACCTGGCAAAAAATACTCATCAGAAACCATGCTTTTAATGTCCTCACCATTAATCTTTTTATCTATATGTACCTACTCCAATTTTGGGGATCACATTCTTATTTAAATCAACACACCCTCTTTAACAACAGACATTCAACAAGATTGGGAATTTAATTTTTGTTATAGACCAACCACTTGCAAAATAGACTCTGAGTCTGGTTTAAAGAATTTGCAAGCCTGTGATTATAAGAAAAGTTTATTTCAGGGCACACTTAGAAACTTCCATGTCCCTCATGCTTTGTTTAAGCTCAGAATTTGAAACTTAGAGTTCATCCCTGTTTTGAACAACTTTATCTGGCAAATTAAGAACAATCTGGCAACATTCATTATACTTTTAACAACAAAACTCTAGTAAGGAATCAAATAAAATGCCACTCAGAGCTATTCTTCTTATCAGCATTTGAATAGAGTATCCAATGATGGTATTTTCATATTTCTATTGTCAGTTTATGCCATGGTCTATCAGTGATATCTTGATCATTGGAAATATTGCCATTAATTCTTTCTATCCAATCATATTAGAAAAGCAATTCCCAAAACCCCAGAATCAATTCAGAAATCTGTTACTTAAAATTAAGTTTTTCAAGAAATATCACCAATAGAAAATTTGTATTTGGCAAGCTTCTCCAAGGAAACAATGCACAGGAAAATATAAAAATATACACTGTGTATATAGGAATTTTAAGAATTGGATCAGCCAACTGTGATAATAGGCAAGTCTGAATTCCATAGGGAAGCCTGAAAACTCTGAACTCTGATGAAGGTTTCAATTAATTTCCCCAGAATTAGCTGGCTTGCTGAAGTAGGGAGAGAAATACTTCCTTCTGATCTCTGAAATTCCACAATCTCTCTTTCAGTCCTTCAGCTGAATGGTTGAGACTTCTTTCATTGGTGAAGGCAATATTCTCAGTTGATTGTTGATGCCATAGATGCAATCAACTTACTGATGATTTAAAGCCACACAGGGTCCTCACAATAGGAATCAGGCCAGTGCTAGCTTGACCAAACAACTAGACAACATAAACTCTTAAGTTGACGTGTAAACTTAACCATAACTTGTGGGATAAATATTGACTACATCTATCTATTTTTATCTTCCATTAGTCCATTTATATCTACCTACCTATTGCATATAAGAATGTGTGTGTGTCTGTGTTTATAGGAATTGTAATGTTTGCATTTCATTTTTTCTAATTTATTTGAAATAACAGAAAAATCATTTAGGTTAATAGTGGAAAAAGCATCCTTAAGATGTATAATAAAAAACAACCACAACAACACAAAAATATGTTTAAGATACACACTGTCTTTTCTGAAGATATACATTGAAATGACTCTATAGGTGGTTATTGAATCATTGGACAAATCGATAAGAGGACAACTTCTCATTCCTAAATGTTGGTATCAGGCAAGTTTTCCAAATCAAAGGATAACTAATGAAAATGAAAGGAAAATAAAGATGTTCTTGAGGGGGAGTTTATGATTCTTTCTCTTTTCCAAAAGATATGGAACTATCAGATAAATGGAACTATCATATGTTCTCTCCATTCTTAACCTCAGATCAATTCTATCAGTTTACAAGTTCCATAAGTAATGTTGATCCAGAAAAGAATTGTAAATAATACCAGTCACAGGAACCCCATAATCATGTACAGTACAGTTGCTTCTGACATAAAATGAAACCATTTGTATTCACTAGCTTTAATAGTATACCCACATATATGTAAACATAGCTACACATCTGGAAAAAACAATGAAATAATAATAATGGAAATAAAAGTATTGAAATATTCATTTCAATGAACTCAAAATGTTGAGAACAGTTTGCAATGAGAAATGAATACTGAGACAGCAGTTAATTTCTCAGAATTCACAAATATTATAGTGATACAAATCAAATGGAGTATAGGAACTTGTTTTGCAGAAAATGCAAAAAAATAAAGACAAAAAAAGGGAAAACTATTTGAAATACAGAAGAAAATAGAGACTTGCCAATGGATATGGAATGAAGAAAGGCCACTTTCACCAGAATTAAAAGCAGCAAATGAGGCAAGATAAAATATATATATATATATACAGGAATGTGCATGGAAGAAACAGCACATGCATTAGGAGCAGATTTAATATGAATTTGAAGGATAAATAAAATCTATACAAATTTTATGAAAATAATATTTTAATCTGTTTGAGAAAGCAATTTCATGCAAAATGTCAATAATGTAATAGGAAATATCTACAGATTAGTAAAGAAAAGAGAAAATGAGTTTAAAGTAGACAATTTAAAATGGCATGAAATATTTATAGCAGATATATAGCAGAGATATTCAAGATTTAAGAAAAAAATTTTAAAAACTCATAGACGGATATTAAAGAAGAACTATACTAATGAAGTGAATGATCAAATTCATTGATTTGTAGACTCAATATTATAAATGTGTCACTTATATTAATTTATATAATGACACAAGAAAAAAATCCAATTAAATATTTTCCTTTAGAATTTGACAAAGTGGTCCTGAATTCCATAAGAATCCAGAATATAATATGTATTTCAAAGGAAGAAATTATATATATATTTCTGATATTACAGATTTAGTATTGTACTCTGTGGAAACATGTATATTTCAGTAAATTTTGCCAGGAATTTGATTAAAATTATTTGAAAAATAAAATTGCATTCATATGTATCAACATACACAAACCAAATATAACTGGATTAAAGAATTGAATATTGAAATCAGGATAACCAAAATGAAATATTTGAGCAAATAGCATACTCACATTTTACTGATACTAGTATTAATTTGTACAATCAGATAGAAAAATAGTGTAGCATTTTCTCAAAATAATTAGATTCTATCCTTGAATGAACCCTCCTTTTTTTCTTAGATTTAGTACAAATTATGTAATATCTTTTGTGTGTTAGCTATAGCTTTTCACTCTGGAGCCAAAACTCATTTTACATCCTCTAACCAAGTGTGAAAGAGAAAATAGTTTATGGCAAATATAATGAAGCTCTTATATCGACATTCTTTCTTCTTTTGCCTTTAATTTGACTAATTTTGCTGTATCCTCAAACTTTATATCAATGGGTTACTGGAATACAATAATCTTAAAGGAAACAATACTAAAACATTAAGAACAATTCATAGTATATCAAACATACTGTATTAAAATTAAATATTTGAATAGTCAGAAAACAATTGGCATGACTTTGTTGCAAGAGACAAATTTTTTTAATTGAAGCCACTAAACCTATAATTCATGGGTTAATGCATAACTTAATCGCAGAATGTTGAAAACTTATAAGGAAGAGAAAAATATTGTTACTAATACATGTTCCAGTTAATCCTTTAAAATTAACTCACTAAATCTTTTCTTATTTCCAAGAGTTATATTTACATTTTCTCCAGAATAGACAAATGTGCATGACCCTATATTTCTGGAAAAAATTTGTGACTTCTTAACTGCTCAATACTTGAGAAGCAACCCCTGAGAGCTGTTGGCTCTACAGAAGACTTAGCACAGCACCATGTGAAAAGTAGTAAATATAAGACCTGAAATGACTGCATGAGCTGGGTTTTACCAATCAACTTAATTCACTAGTTGATTTTGTGCTTCTTGATGGACATATTTAAAGAATAAATTTCTTAATCCCTAGAATGATGGGAAGGACTGGCTGCCATATTTCTAACCTGGGACACACAGATAAACTATATTTGAAGCCATGATTGTAGCATGTAGAGAAGAATTGAAAAATAAGGACTTAAGAAGAAATATAAATACTCTTGAGATCAAGCCATAATTCCTGAGTTCATTTGAGAATAACATAACTGAAATCTAACCAGTATCCACCCATCTGTTTACCTATTCAAGATTTAGAAATCATTTCTTTAATTTTATTAAAATGCACACATCTTCATATCATATCTCTTCTCAATATCTTCCATAGGCTTTAATCTAAGATAAATGAATTTCTGTCATCCTGATGAGTACATCATCAAAATAATAGTAAGGAAAAACAAAATACATGAATATCTGTGATGAAGACAATAAGAATGTACTCATGAATTCACTGTAATAAATTTTGAAATCAACATTTGAAAATTTGTCTCTGATGATCAGAAGAGGAAGCCTTAGGTGATAGTATATATGTTAGCATAATGAGGGATAGATTCTTTGTATATCTTAAATATCAGAAATTTGTAGCTGATGGCAAAGGAAAAGATCATATAATGCTGAATCTTGGCATATTGAATTTTGCTTAGAGAAGAATAAAATCAGTTACCCTCATCCTGCTAACTCTAGGAACACTCAAATGCCAGATTAAAACTGAAGGTTGTTGTATATTGTAATAGATATTGAAAAAATTACCAGGAAAAATCATGGGCAGCTTTTCTGAATTGAAGCCTAAAAGGAAAGAGATATGCTATGTACCATGTATAAGTCACTCAAAATTATGGCCTGCTGCAAACCTATGTACTCCTGATTTTTAACGAGTGAAACAACACTTCAAGATTGCAAACATTGGTACAGTTCTCAATGCTATATCTATTTTTTTCTTGGAATAATTTTATTATTTTTGCATGAATTTTGTTAGCATTCCTTTTATACCAGAGACTTTAGTTATCCTGAAAAATGTATTTATATAAAATATTTTTACTTTTGTTCAATTGTACAGCAGAGGCTTTAATTTATTTATTAAAACTTTCCTTTCATATCTTGAAATATGATTAGGGTAACAGTTTTTAAACGTTAATTTACTCTTTAGTGTATTTCTTTGTTAAAATATATTTTTTATTTATTTTTAAAAGATACTTAGATTACATGAATTGTTATATTAAAAAAATATATAAGGGATTCTCATATGCCCCAATCCCCAGACCTCCAACTTTCCCCCACATTAACAACTTCTTTCATTAGTGTAATACATTCATTAAAATTGATGAGCACATTTTGGAGCATTGTCACTAAGCATGGACTATAGTTTACACTGTATTTTACACTCTATCCCACTCAATTCTGTAGGCTATGGCAGGAAATATAATGGCCTGTGTCTGTCACCACAATGTCATCTGTGTCAATTGTATGTCTTGAAAAAGCTCCCATATTATATCTCTTTTTCTCTCTCCTTGAGTTCAGTACATCCACTGGCCACTGTCTAATTTCTTCCATTTCTAGAATCAAAATAAGTCTATAGTAGAACATCAGTAAGTCTACATTTGTCCATATTTTATTCACCAATCCTGGATATCCTTATTGAGTCCTCAAACACAAAGTAATTTCTTAATTCTAATCATGTTATTACTTAGACCAGACATATATGATTACATGAAAATTTGTTTAAAAAAGAGTGTTTCTCTATCCCAAAACAATCAATATTTTCTTCTGGCATGGCATTACCTAGTATGAGAACTATTAACTTCAACATTAACAATAGAAATTAATCTAAACAATTGAAATAATTTAATATGAGATCAAGTTCCAACAACCTTACTGTCATTGTGTCACATTTACAATATTTTTGAAATGTATTTTTAAAAAATTTGCCTAAACACATCCAACAATTATTTTAGGTTTTCTCAAATATCAAATGGTAATCCAGACATACTCTGTAAAATAGTTTCCATATCACCCAGTGGGCTTGAACACTGCACAGCTGTTACTGGTCCTCTTCATGTACCATAGAATTAGGATGACTTTTCTTATCTTCCCATCCATGACAGAATGTACTAAAAATAGTTTCTGTAACAAAGTTCATGCATAATACTAAGATCTTCTGATTGGTTTTATTCTGTATGAGACTAAAATATTATTCCTCAATTTCTATAAATTTGTTTGTTTGTTTTATGTAAATAGTAATTAATCCTTTATTTCCTCCATTGCCTCATCATCCATGAAAGCTATACTTGATTCAGAATCTAATCTAATTTTCTTCATGGCAGTGTGCAACCAGAGTTTTCTTGCTATCACTCTACATAAGTTTTGCACAGGCACACATTCCTCCACAAAACATTTTTTCACCATCAGGTATGAATTCAAAATTTATTGAAGGATTAACATTCTGCCCAGATCTAACCCCTTTATGCTTTGCTAGATTACTGAAATATCTTTTTTCTTAAATAAAAATGCTAACTTCAACATCTTTAATTCTGCTTGTCTTGAAGCACTTATGATTATAAAGAAAAAAGTGTTTCAATTTTAATTATATTTCAATGCAAAAACATATCTTTAAGTCATATTTCTCAATGTATTTAATTTTCTTTATAGAATACTTAGTATTAAGGATTTATAGCTATAAAACAAGAATTTGTATTTTATTAATGTTTTATGTACAATTCCTTTGTATTACAAAGATAGTGTACATTTTTGTTGCCCATTTTAATTTCTAATAACTAATGTTACTGCTACTACTAACAATAATGTTGATCTGATTATATTGGATATATCTAAAGGAATTTCAAGAGGTTGAAATATATTTTGTTCAAGTTATTTTGATAATATCATTTCAATTATGTGTAGTGTCCCCTAATAGCCTCATTTTTTAAAGTAGAGAGATTGCTTCAAGCTGATAATTGTATTTACTACCCAAACATTACTAAGTGTTTAAGATGATAATACTCACCTACTGTGTATGTTTGTAAAAATCATGATTAGAGGGGCTTCTGGTAAGATGTCATCTAAATTTTTTACTGAACAGAAAAACTAACTATAAAATTTATTTGGCAGGGCAAGAGGACCCAAATAGTTAAAGACATACTGAAAAAGAAAAACGAAATGGGAGGAAGCATATTACCTGACTTTAAAATATATGACAAAGCTAGAGTGTTCAAAACTGCATGGTATTGGCACAAGAATAGACATACCAATAAATTGAATAGAATTGAGCATTCTGATATAGATCCTCACATATACAGTTATTTGATATTTGACAAGACAACCAAGCCCACTCAACTAGAAGAGAATGGCCTCTTCAAAAATTGTTCCATGGAGAACCATATATCCATATCCTAAAAGAATGAAAGAGGAACACCATCTGACACCTTATAAAAAATCAACTCAAGTTGGATCAAAGATTTAAATACAGGAGCCAAGACCATAAAGACATTGGAAGGAGATATAAGGAAGCATCTACAGGACCTTGTAATAGGAAATGATTTCATGAATTTCACACTCAAATCATGAGAAGAAAAAACAAAATAGATAAATGGGATCTCCTCAAAATTAAAAACTTTTCCACCTCAAAGAATGTTATCAAATAAATAAAAATGCAGCCTACAGAATGAGAGAAAATATTGGCAAATGTATATATGACAAAAGCCTAATGTGAAGCAAATATAAAGAAATCCTACATCTCAAAAATAAAAAGACAAACAACACTTTTAAAAAATGGGCAATAGACTTGATAAGACACTTCTCCAAGAAAGAAATACAAATGGTTATAAAACGCATGAAAACATGCTCAACATCACCAGCTATTAGGGAAATGTGGATCAAAACTACAATGAGATACAATCTTACACTCTTTAGACTGGCAGCTATTTAAAAAAAAATCAACAAAGGAATGTAAGTGTTGGAAGGGATGTGGAGGAAGGGGAACCCTCATCCAATTCTGGTGGCAATGAAGAATGGTCCAGCTTTTGTGGAGGACAATTTGGCAGTTCCTCAAAAATTAACTATAGTACTGTCGTATAATCCAGCAATTCCACTGCTGGGTATACACCTAGAAGAAATGAAAGCAAGGACATAATCAGATGTATGCACACCAATTTACATAGTGGCATTATTCACTGTTGCCAAAAGATGGAATCAACCCAACGTGCACATCAACAGATGAATGGATAAACAAGTTGTGATACATACATACAATGGAATGTTACTCAACTGTAAGAAGAAATATATTGCTAACACATGGGACAACATGGATGAGTCTTGAGGACTTCATGTTGAGTTAAGTAAGCCAGGCATTGAATAAAAAATATTTCATTACCTAACTCATATGAATTAAGCAAATCTAGTAGACTCAGAGAGCTATTGTCTGGAAGAAAGGTTTACAGGAATTAGAAAGGGAGAGAAGGTTGTGAGCCAATTCCCATATGGGTGTAATCTATGATAAGGTCGAAGTGTGTAGTTTGGCTTTGAAGCGATATGACAGGGAGTTATGATAATGTTGGGTTGAGCAGTCTAGGTTTTACAGGTGGAGAGAGGGGGGAGGGTGGGTTGTAAGGTCAATGGAACAGGGTGTAGGGTTGGGAGAAGGATCAGCTGAACAATGGGAATTTGCATTCATATGGTTGAAAGTCCAAAGTTGAGAACAGTCTTATGGTAATATGACAAGGAATGCTAATGGTTTCATATGTTGGATGGGGGTATTTGGGACAGTGTACACCGGCGGCACGCTTCTAGGGCGTGTGCCAGTCATCATTTTGTCATATTGTATTGTATCATTGCGTAGAGACCCACATAATGACCTGGAAGGCACTGTACTCCCATCCTGGGGAGGACCGATATTTTCACAAGCAGAGGGTCAGGAGTCTCTTGAGAGGATGGGTAGTTACTAATAGGAGAGGACAAACCAGTGTGTCAAGATCTCAATTTTGTGGCAAATAACTATGAATATTCTCATCCAAGGAGTGAAACCAGGGGGTTTCCATCGGCCCTGAGGTGAGGAGGAGGCATGAATAGGATAGATGGAACAGGAAGTATTTAGTGGAATATGAAAGTGTTCTACATGATCATGCAATGATGGAAGCAGGCCATGTTAAATATCAAAATTTATAAAAGTGTATGGTCTAAAATGTAGACCATAAGGTAAACCATTGACTGTGGTGAGTAACTATGTTTCACTATTTGTAAATCAGTTGTAACAAATGTACCATCCACATATAAAAAAGATAATCATATGGGAAAGGTTAAAAGGTGGACGGTGTTTGGTATATGGGGGTCACCTTTATTCTGTATGTGACTTTACTGTGATGTAAAACTTCTTTGAAAACAAAATGGAAAAAAAATAAGGCACTGGGAATAAATGGAACAAAATGTAACTGTACATACAGTACAACAGATATTACAGTGATGATAGGCAAATATTTTTAAATTAAATATTTTTCATTATTTTTAATATCCTAATTTATAATTTTATTCTTAGCTTTCTAAAATTTATATGTATTTTATTTCTTATATGTCCCCCTAACATTATTATTTCATTTTCCTATTAATTGTGTTTGGCTATTTAATTGGCTTCATTTTTTAAGAAGCTTCGGATCACAGAAGGGTTACAACTAGGGCAGTGGAGGATCATTGGTGTGGGGTTTCAGTGGTGGGGGACAAATGGGACGAAGTTCACCTGGACATACTTATAAGGTATATAAATGTGTTCCAATTTCCACACGGCATTGTCACAGCAGGTGGAGATACACACAAGAACCTAGAGAATATGGAATTCTCAACCTGGAATTCTCTGCCATGGTCTCTAATGGAGCAGCAACAGCCCCACAAGTATAGGTCTAATAAATGGTGAAGGAGGATGGTCCCTTGATGTTCCCTCAATATGGATGACTATGCTTGGTAGCCTTTGCTCTTGAAATTGAAACTCAACCTAATGTTGTGGAGTGTATAAGATTTGCCTCCTGAAGGCCTCCTTTTTGCTCAAATGTGGCCTCTCTCTAAACTAAACTCAACATATAAATGCATTACCTTCCCCCCAGCATGGGACATAACTCCCAGGGATGAGCCTCCCTGGCACCAAGGGATTTCTACCAAGCAACAGCTAGCAATGCAACTGGAAAAAAGACCACAAATAAAAGAGAGAAAAGGTAAATAAAATGAGTTTATATGGCTAAGAGGCTTCAACATAAGTAAGGAGGTCATCCCAGTGGTAATGCTTATGCACACCACAGCAGGATCTCATAGACTGCCAAAGTGGATATTACCCCAAATACTGGGGCTCCTGAGGTCTCTGAAGACACCCAGATCGTTTTGTCATGGATGATAGCTCCGGAATTTGGTGCCTTGCCATTGGGCCCCACTTTGGAGTTTGTTCTCCAAACTCCATGGCAGAGTTGTACTAAGCTATGGTTTCCCTCTTCATGATTCATCCATCCTGATATTTGGACTTATACTTGGTACTAGAGTTGGTAAGTGTATATCCAAGAGACTTGAATCTTTGGGCTGTCCATGTACCAGCTGGACCCTGTGCCTCAGTGAAGTTGCAACACCTACTCCCCAGTTCATTGGATTCACCCAGGACAACTATCAAGGAGTGAGTGTTGACAACCAGCATATCAAGGAAATGAGATAGCCTACAACTGCAAGCAAGAAAGCCATATCCATGGCTGTATGGGATCAAATCTCCCTCTGAAATAGAAGTGGAGTAGACATCACCATCCAAGAATCATCAGAATTGGGGGATTAACTATGGACTAGAGTGGACTTACTGATATTCTACTATAGACTTATTGTGATTCTAGCAATGGAAGAAATTACAACATTGTTGTGGAGGCAGTGGCCACTGGAGGCTCTGCTGACAAAGACAGGGAAAAGCAGGTGTAATACAGGGACTTTTTCAGGAATTGTGAATCATCCTGAATGACATTGCAATGACAGATATAGGTCATGATATATCTTCCCATAACCTGCAGAATTGTGTTGAAGAGGGTGTGAACTGCAATGTGAACTATCGTTCATGCTCATTGGCAATGGCCCAGGATGCATTTTTCAATTGCAATGAATATGCCACACTAATGACAGATGTTGTTTAGATGGGAATGTATGGAAACTGTGGGGAGCGGGGCATATGGAAATCCCTATATTTTTTGGGTAATATTTCTGTAATCTAGTATCATTTAAAAAATAAAAGTAAAAATTCAAAATGATTAATTGCTTATTTCTCATCAGAAACGATGGAGATGAGTGAGCAGTGGTAGGACATAGTCAAGGTGCTAAAATTAAAAAGGAAAATTCAGCCAAGAATTTTATAGCTAGCAAAAGTGACCTACAAAAATGAGGGGGAGTTCAAAATATTCACAGAGAAACATTAAGAGAGTTTTTCAACAAGAAAACTGCCTTTCAAGGACTACTAAACTGAGTTCTTCATATTTAAAGGAAACAAAAGAGGAAAGAAATGGTTGAAAGACAGTGTAGAAAGGAAGAGTATTAGGAAAACTAACAAAAAAGATTAAAAAAATAATGAAAACAATATATGTCAATATATAAATGTAAAGAAAATACTGCCAATGTAAATACTGCCTTACCAGTAATAACATTGAATGTTAATGGAATAAACTCTCTAATCAAAAGACAGTTTGGCAGAATGGATTAGGAAATATGACTTACCTATATGCTGTCCACAAGTAACTCACCTTAGACCCAGGTATGCCAGTAGGTTGCAAAGGAATGGTTGGAAAATGATTTTACATGCAAACAATAACCAAAAGTGGGCAGAAGTAGCTATACTAATATCAGACAATATAGAGTTTAAATGCAAAGCTATTTTAAGAGACAACAAAGCATACTATATATTAATAAAAGGGGCAACCTATCAGGGAGAATGAACAATCATAAACATTTATGCACTCAATGAGTGTGACCCAAAATACGAAGCAAACATCAGAAATATTAAGTGGAGAAACAGATACATATAAATTTATAGGGGAGAAAATTTATACAGCATTATCACTATTAGAAAGAACATCTTGACAGAGGCTATATAAAGAAACAGAGACCTTCAATAATACATTAGAGGATCTAGACCTAACAAATATATCCAAGACATTACAACCAAATACAGGAGTATATATATATTTTTCAAGCTCACATGGATCATTCTCCAGCATAGACCAAATGATAGTTCACAGAACAAATTTCAACAAATTCAGAAAGATTGCACAGAATATGCACAAAGACATGAAGTGAAACAAAACATCCTTAGACAATCATTGTGTCAAGGAGGAAATTGCAAAGAAATATATTTCTGCCTTGAAACTAATGAAAATGAGAACAAAAGATGCAGCAAATATAATGCAGAGAAGGAAATTTATAGCCGTAAATGCTTATATTGAAAAAGAACGATATAAAATAAAAAACCTAACTGCACCCCTGGAAGAATTAGAAAAAGAA
>JAQZBX010064341.1:0-16513 GCA_029593785.1 Cabassous unicinctus
CCAGACACAAAAGGACAAATACTGTATGAATGTGTTACTATGAACTAAATACATTGTGTAACATATTGTTTGATTCAAAAAAAATTTTTTATATGTATCCAGTACACTTAATTGAGAAATGTATGTATTTTATTCATCTGTGTTTACTTTTTAGTTTTTAATTGTTTATATTTTCAATTATTAAATGTACAAAATAAAGTTTAAAAAAAAATCCCAAGAGAATGGTAAGAGAGCTTCTTGAAAGATCTGATGGTATCTCTGCCTTCATCAGGTAATTCAGCAAAAGGGGGTGGGGGGTGCCCTCACAGGGACTTGAAGCCCAGGGAAGCTGGTCTCTTTTGAATTCGCTAAGTTAGATTTTGAATTTGGGTCTGGGTGGAGGTCAGGTGTGACACAATGGGAAACCAAGGCCATAATGCATAGGGGGAAAAAACCAGTGTTACACACAGGTCCCAGGCAGAGGGGTGCCATAAGGGGGTCAACGGGAAGTGCAATTGTCTCAGGTGGCTCAACCAGCAAGTAGGGAGCACACAAACAGAGTGCTTATTGTGGGCTTATTGTGCCTTTATTGTGGTCGGGGGGTGGAGGGTAGTAGATTTCCCTCAGAAGTCAATGAGTGGTAGTTTAAAGCAAATGTGTGAAAAGGGGAAGGGACCTGGGGTCCAAGGGCAGTGGGGATGGTTAGTTTTCCATTTGAGATCAGCTCTGGGTATTGGGTGAGGTGTGTGGGTGATGCAGGTGGTGGCTGCAAATGTGGGCTTGGGTTCAGGACAGTTTTTGTCCCAGGGCTGAAGAGCTGCTATTAAACGCTGCCAAAGGTCAGTGCTGAGGCAAATGGCTTAGCCAAAGTAAGATGCATGCAGAGGCAATACACATAAAAATTTGATACACAGAAAAAAATGAAAAGAAAAAAAAAAAGCAAAAAAACAAAAAAAGAAAACTTTGATAGATGTAATAGGGCAGCCTCAGGTGGCTGCTGTTTCCTCTGCTCTAGACAGCTGTCCTCATGTAATTAAGTTCCTGTGTGTTTACCTACTTTAGAAGAACCTGTAGTTTTTGCCTGAGTTTGTCGGTGCCTTAGTTAATCACACCTCATCACCCTTTGACAACTACAAAGATGGTATCAGAAGTGAGATAAGCTCAAAGCCCCAGTTCCTAAAATAATTTAAAGGAAGATGTTGGGAAATGGTAGCAGAGAAAGATGATCCTAGATTTATAGATTGGGGGAGAGGGTGTAAGGAATTGAAGTTGAGCACCTGCTTCCCATGTACGAGATTCTGGGTTCATTCCCCGGTACCTCCTTTAAAAAAAAAAAAATTATAGGATGGTGCCAAGACCACCCTTGGGACAAGACGACAAAAAAGTTTGTGAGTTGTAAAGGGGAGGGAACCAATTCAAAGGAATTTGGCACTCACATCTTGACTTAAGTGGTTTTGCACCATGGATTGAAAAAATATCAACATTCAAAGAGGCCAAAAGAATAATCCCATGGTTGCTTCTATCAACTCTTGCCAGAGTAGCCTAGGCTACTGAGGTTTTCCTAAGGTTCCTGAGGGTTTTCAGACTAATCAGTTAACTGGGTTTGTAAAAGCAACCAAATTTAGAACAGTAGACTCTGATATCTGGGACAGACACCTGAGTTAAAATATTAGTGATGGGGGAATGGATGTAGCTCAAGTGGTTGAGCGCCTGCTTCCCCTACATGAGTCCCAGGTTCATTCCCTGGTGCCTCCTAAAAACAAAACAAACAAGTGAAAAAATTAGCTCTCATAGGGGAGCAGATGTAGCTCAGTGGTTGAGCGTCTGCTTCCTATGTACAAGGTCCTGGGTTCATTCCTACTCCTTAAAAAAAAAAAAAAGTGATGGCAGAAGGATTGAGCACCCATTCAAGCCACACTAATACTGGAGTGAGCAAATTCCCAAGCAGAAGCTGAAAAACTGCTGAGACTTTAGAAGTGAGCGTGGATGAGAGTGGTCCCGAAGTATGCTTTAATGCTCACTGGCCAGGATTCCCTGGCAGCACAGAGAAAAAACAGGAGGAATTGAAGTAAGGCAAATTAGAGAAAAGGAAAAAAAATGTTAAGTTAGAGAGGCAATAAGGGCATGGATACTTGGGAACAATATATTTAAATAATATTTATCCATGTTTAATTCCATCCATGATGATAAAGGTATTGAGATACATGCTGAAGTTTGTTAAGGATGAAGTGTCATGATGTCTAGGACTTACTTTCAAGAGTTTCAGCAAGAAAAAAAAAAAGTACATACACAGAAGACTGATAGATGATAAAGATGATAATGATGGATGATAGCAGATGTAGCACAATATTAGCTATAAGGTAAATCTAGGTAAAGAGTATATGGGTGTTCATTATACTATCCTTTCATCTTTCCTTAGGTTTGAAATTATTCAAAATAAAAAGTTAGAATAATGTAAGTTGCTCTGAGTAACTTTGTTTCAATATGTGTGAACTAATCTTGCTACTGTTGAAGACAAGGCTGAAAGTAAGCTGTGTCCTTGGATCGCTATCATTTGTAGAAACATTGTAACCATTGACTACAATGTTTATACTTGTTATTATAATGGTTACTTTAGCTTAGTCCCAACCCTAGTTTATACTTGCTATTGTAATGTAACAACTCCACCTTTCCTTGTTTGAATCCATAAAAACTCTAAACCCCTTAGACTCAGGAAGACAGAGTTAGGCCAATAGACCATCTGATCTACTGCTTTGTGCTTAGCAATAAACTATTTCTCTCTTTGAAACCCCAGTGTCTCAGTAATTGGTCATTTAAGTTCATTGGGCAGAGACACACCCCTGACCCCACTTTCGCTCAGTAACAACAGTAAAATTGAAATAAAAATTAGAAAGCTTCAGGTTGAAGATGGGAACATAAAAGCATGCATTGACTTCTACTCCCTCCCCAAACGTCACTAAAACATTAGGAAAGGGATTTTGTATAAGGCATAAGTCCACAGGACAAAGAGAAAGGGTAAGGAAACAACAGCAAGAAATTGGAGCAAATGGAAAGCAGATGGAACAGGGGCAAAGTATTTAATAGGTACAAGGAAGCTAAACCATAAATCGGCAATGAGGAAAGCAAAAAAATAAAATTAAAGTAAAAAGCACTTTTGGTCATCCCCACAACCCTTTTGGGACCAGGATTTAGTAGCACCAGTGACGCAGTGACTTCTAGAAGGGGATGGGCAACTAAAGGTGATACTAAAAAGAGGAGAGGGTAAAGGTGAAGCTAAAAACGAAATTAAACTTTGACACAATGATATTATCTAAATACATACTCAAATATGCTATTGTAAATAAACTTTAAGAAACAATTAGGTGAAGCAGATGTGGCTCAACAATTGGGCTCCCGCCTACCACATGGGAGGTCCTGGGTTCAGTTCCCAGGTGCCTCCTGAAGAGGATGAGCAAGACAGAGAGCTGATGCAGGCAGGCGTGGTGAGCTGACACAACAAGAGACACGAGGAAAACATAATGAGAGACACAATAGAGTAAGGAATGGAGGTGGCTCAAGTGATTGAGCACCTCCCTCCCACATTGGAGGTCCTGGGTTCGGTTCCTGGTGCCTTCTAAAAGGAGGACCAGCACGCAACAGACACAGCAAATGCAAAAAACAACGAGGGGTGAGGAGAAATAAATAAATAAAATCTTTAAAAAAAATAAAGAAACTATTAGATCTTCAGATTCCTGCCCCCCCCCCCCGCCCCCTGCCCACCAAACGCCACCTGATTAGGAACTGCTCTTCACCAACCCAGGCAGAAGGTGGGAGGTCTGTTTTCAGGAGAGATTAAAACAAAGGGTTGTTTGATTGGGGAACATCAAGCACAGTTGAGGGCAAGTGTTCAATACTGAAAGCAGAGGGATTAAGTGAGAGCTCACATACTTAAAAGCATGAGTTTCCCATCCCTTTCCCCCACTCTGCTGGCAGCCTTCTTCAGGAAGGAGATTGCAAGTTTTCACTGGGGAAATCTGATCAGCTCAAGTGTAAGACACTGACATCAAGGATTTCCCCATTGAAATGAATAGATTATCCTGCAGTGAAAACCAGAGTTGACAGGACCCACCTACAAGCATTAGGAGTTTAGGCAGCTTTTTGATGCCAAGGCAAGTTAGTACAGGGAAAAGGGAAGACAAGTCACAGCTGGTGCCTGAGAGAGAACATGGTTTGTGAGACCCCACCTGGAAACCCCATAAGGGGTCTGTGAGTTTGAATAGAAATTCAAAAAAACATTATTCTTGTGGGGACGTGTTGGTGCGGGTGTGATGTATTTATTAAATAATATACAGTATAGTGTGGACTTAGTAAGGGGTCCATGGTTTTCACTTGACTGGCAAAGAGGTCTGTGGAACAAAAAAGGTTAAGAACCCCTATCCTAAGGGGAAAACTGCTACTAAAGAACAAAGCTGGAAAGACCCTGCTGAAACCCTGGCCATGAGGTCCCATTTGGAACTCTTTCCAGGGTCAAAGGGAAGTCCCAGATACCTCCAAACAAAAGGCCTCCCATTGGTCCCCTGAGAGCTAACAGGTGGGGATGGTAAGGCAACCAATCAGAACAGCAAACAGCTGGGGCCCCTCCCAAACATTAGGAAAGGGGAGGAGGAAAGGCTTTAAAAAGGCCTAACCTGGGGTCCCACTTGTGTGTCTTACCCTGTAGCATCCCCGCAACCCAAGTCTTGGGTTGTGTACTTATTTCTAGTTTTCTTGTTTCTTAATAAACTCTTTACTCCCTTGCCTACCCTATGGCATATCCTTAAATTCTTTTATGCAACATAGCCAAGAACCTAAAAGCCCAGAACCCAGAGCATTCTGCTAACATATTTGGTGAGCCAGCCAGGAGATAAAGAAGCAAGTAACATTCCCTGACTCCTGCCGAAGACTGGTGGGTTTTTAATTAAAGTCTGTCTGTGCCCTCTTTTGTTTTATTAGCAAGGCCCCCAAGACTCTCACCCTGGGCCATGCCCAGAGGTTTGTTTCTTACTCAGCTCCCGGGAGGCTAGCTCCAAACGTCCCCCAAGACTTAAGCAGCCTTGAGAGCTTCAGTTTGGAAGCTAAAAGTTTAGTCAGGCCAGGATCTGGGACACCAGATGAGCTAACAGATCTTTCCCCCCCATTTCTCCCTAGAACAATGGGCATGACCTCTAGCATTACAGCAGACTCCCCATAGGGGTGTGTCTTCTCAGGAATTGGGACAACCTCCTACTGATGATATAAAAAGGAAGAGGCTAATCTTTTCCTGCCACATCACGTGGCTGCAGTATGGCCAAGAGTGAGTTCTGTATGGGACCCTGAATTCTAGTTAAACCTGTGTAAGAGGGAAGGAGAAGACAGACACATCTGAGGGTCAGAGACCATGTGGTCACGTATCCTTAAAGGGATGAGGAAATGCACTACCAAACCAGTCAATTTATTAGCCAGTCTGCCTCAGATATCTGTAGGAAGCTACAAAAACCTCCCCTAGGCCACCAAACTTCCATTAACTACCTTTTAGAAACAGCCTTTGCAGTTTTCAACAATCAAGACTAAGCTGTCAAGGAGAAGCATGTGAGGAGGGAGCAGGCATAGGGCCCAGAAGCAGGCTCACCTTTTAACTGCTGCCATTAAAGGCCCCCTGTCACCTCAGGGCTACCTGAATTCAGGCTTCCACATCAGCAGGAACCTTCTTCAAGGTGGAGGCAGTCCCCTGGCCCCAAGCCGTTTCACCACCCTGACCAATGGGGCTTGGCCCTAGGGGAGGATGGAAGGGGCCTGAAGCCATATGTGAACCATCAACCAGGAGGAATCTCAGGTGACCCTTGGTGTGGGAGGTAAGATTCTTAATTTCTTAATTAAAATGGGAGCCACTTTACTCGGTTCTAACTGCCACCCCAGACCTCTCTAGCCTTGGTTGTGTCTAATAAGGAGAGTGAATGGGGAATCAAGATCTAGGCTGTTTACTAAACTTCTCCCGTGTAAAATAAGAACCTCCTCATATGCCATCAACTAAGATGAAAAAATTCCTGGAGAATGGCTTCCGTCAGGTCTTTCCCTATGCTAAGTGTGTAAAATTCTCTCTTCTGTTCTAATCTGTGCTCAGCTTAATTTTGTCAGTCTGCTCGTGCCTAGGAACTTGTAAATCAGATTTGGGGTTTACGTGTGACAAATTGGATACCTACAAAAAGGTAACCTAAAAATCAGTCTTTAAATTTCAGTACTATCTTGCAATTGAATTTGATATATAAAAGAAATCAGGAAGCGGGTGTGGCTCAATGGATAGAGCTCCCGTTTACCATATGGGAGGCCCCGGGTTCACTTCCCGGGACCTCCTGGTGAGGGCAGGCTGGCCGGCCCACGGGGCGCGGTAGGCTGATGCAGCAAGACCTCACAGCAGGAAGCGGGTGTGGCTCAATCGATAGAGCCCCCGTTTACCATGCCGGAGGCCCCCGGTTTGCTTCCCGTGGCCTCCTTGTGAGAGCAGGCCGGCCCGCGCGGCAGCAGGACCTCACAGCAAGGGGGAGATAAGCAGACACGGAAGAAACACACAGCGAATGGACACAGTAAAAACACAAGCAGCAAGGGGGGGATATATAAATAAATAAATAAATAAAATAAAATAAAATAAATCACAAATGGAAATAGTTCAACTGCTAGAAAAGTGGGAAAACTTAGCAACATTAATGTTACGAATAAAATAGTTTTAGTTGGTTAGTTAATAAACGAAAGTGCCCAATTTGTTTTGAAGTAAAAACTCACTAGAAACTGTAACTAAGATTTCAGACCATTATATAGATGCCTTTGTTATAAAACAGCAAAAGCTGAAATTACTATAACTGGATGGATTTGCCTAGACCTACTATTGTGATGATAATTCTAGATTAAACTTACCTTTGATTACAGTTATTTTTGTGACTAGTTTACTAGCTTTGCCCTTAAACTTGAACTATTGTGATGGTAATTATGAACTGAATTTGTCTTTGCTTATGGTTGTGTTACAGTTGGGCAGTTTGATGTAATTATGAATTCCAAAAATATAATTGGATCATGCTTGTAAACTGTTCTGTTAATCTGGGCATGATTAAGTTATGATTAGGGCGTTGACTGGGCCACATCAATAGGGGGTTGAGCCCCACCCCTTGGTGGGTGGGGAATCAAATATAAAAGGCAAGGCAAAGAACAGAGTTGAAGCAGTTTTTGAGAAGCAGTTTTGATGATGGAGTTTTGATGTTGGAGAGAAGGCCCCAGGAGAAAAGAAGTGAGCCGTTCACCTGATAGTCTACAGCTGACCTTGTGGAGGATCCAGAAGAGCTAAGCCCAGAGAGAAACGCAGCCCCAGGAAGAGAGGAACCCAAGAAGCCTGAACCCTGGCAAACATCGGCAGCTGTCTTGCTCCAACCGTGGCAAAGGACTTTGGTGAGAGAAGAAACTTAACGCTTTATGGCCTGGTATCTGTGGAATTCTACCCCAAATAAATACCCTTTATAAAGACCAATGCATTTTTGGTATTTCACATTAGCACCGCTTTGGCTGACTAATACAGGTTGTTTCAGCACGGGCCTCACCTTTGTAGTGGTAACCACTTGTATTAGTCAGCCAAAGGGGTGCTGATGCAAAGTAGCAGAAATCTGTTGGGTTTTAAAAGGGTATTTATTTGGGGTAGAAGCTTACAGTCACAAGGCCCTAAAGAATCCAACTCAAGGTACCTGGTTCTCACTCAAAGTCATTTGCTGTGTGTTGGGCAAGATGGCAGGCTATGTCTGCAAAGGTTCAGCCTTCCTCTTCCTCTTAAAGCTCCATGGTCCCAGCTTCTTCCAATCTCAGCTGCAGGCTGGGATAAGTCTTGTCTCTCTCCCAGGGCTCATTTTTCTCCAGGCTCAGCTTCAGCTGTAGGCTCTCAGGCTCATTCTCTTCCTGGGGCCTCTGCCGTGTCTATGGAGCTATCTCTATTCTTCTGTATTCTTTTCCTCTGTGCTCTCCTTCTTTGTGTCATTTTCTCTGTGAGTCCCCACCCACCAAGGGGTCGAGGACTCGATGTCCTACTGACATGGCCAAATCAAAGCCTTAATCATAATTTAATCAGGTAAAAGTGAAACCTCTGAATCTAATACAATCTAATATGCCCAGGAGAACAGACATGTTTACAAATACAATCCAATATCTATTTTTGGAATTCATAAACAATGCCAAACTGCCACACTATTCTATTCTCCCCTGTTTGTAGCCATGGCAACTTCTGGCCCCCATGGCTCAGGGGAAGGCAAATTTGAGAAAACCCTGTTTCCTGTCCTTTAACTGGCATTAATAACCCTGCTTTCTCATGACAATCCAGGTGTGGTTTCCAATTTACCTACTCTGGGCAAGAGCCCAGAGGGACTCCACAACATTTGAGGAAATCACTGTGTGCTGTGAATCCTTGGTTGGGTGTCCACTCTTCCAGTCCAGCAGCCGCTGGAGTCCTGTTATTTCCAAGGACTGGGGGTTTTAGGGGACCTCCCACCTTGAGCATCAAGAATTCTGAAAACAGCAGGTCATAAATTAAAAAAAAAAAGACTGTTAACCTTGAGACTTCAATGACCTCAGTGAGTATATTCTAGAATTAGTGTTGCTCATCTGATATCTGTCAAAGTCAAAATGGGAAATAAGCAGAGCCCTGAAATAAAGGAAAATGTTGTAGATTGTATTTTAAAGCATTGGTAACAATTTGGTTACAAGCCAATAACTAAAAGGAACAAAATTCTTGTGCAAAACTGCATGGTCACAGTGCAAATTAAAGTAATCAGAAATAGCCTTCAAAGGATCTTTTGAATGTTATTTTACAGTTAAACTTATTTTGTAAGAGAATGAAAATTATAAGTAACTTTAGTGAGTTGTGTGTTTCTGTGTCTAACTCTCTATTTGTGGCTGCCTATTTGCTAAGTGTATATTTTCATACCTTGGGATGGTAATATCAAATTAACAAATGAAAATTCTTAAAAGAGCTCTATTCAAATTGTTAAAAATTAAATATGCTCTTATATATGTGAATGAATATTTGTGGAGCCCTAATTAGGCTTAACAGAATGGAAATATCATATAGAAATCTGAATATAGAAACTATTGGGAAAGGAAAAAGATTTTCCTAAGCTCTTTGACCTACCCAGCCCCCAGGATCTTCTCTTTGCAAGAGCTATGAGGGAAGGGCAAAGGGTGACACATTAAAACGCTATCTTCTAGGCTGGGGAATTAAGAATCATAGTTTTTTATTTAATTCCCCAATTTAAATCTTTTAACAGCCTTAAAATAAGGGTGGTTAATAATCCTATTACCAAATTTCAGTAAGTAAAGGAAAAGTCCTTAAAGCTATGGAAAGATCTTTTGTAAATTATGATTAAAACAAATTAAACAATTATAATTATTCCAGAACCTGGCAGCCAGTATGCTTTTAAGATTATTCACAGTTTTAGTATTTTATTAAAGAAAAAAGAGGTTTTATCATCCTGAGGAGGAAGAGAAAAAGAACATTTCTTGCATAAACTATAATGGCTTCAATTTTATTTAGCTTGGGTGTTATCTCCCTAGGTTTATAGAACACCAATTAAATAAATTAGCATTATATGTATGAAATCTTTAAGAAGAAAATTTCAAGTTTCGTGTTTAATGAAATATAGACCTGTCCTAAAGTGAAATGACTAGTTTTCACAGAACAGAATGAGGAATGAAAGGCAAGGCTCTTAAATGGATAAAAGTAAATTCAATTGGTTGCTAACTGTAATTTAATGAGCTTATTTAAAGGTAAAGTGACTAGTCTATGTGGTTATGGTTGGGTATAAGAACTTTGCAACAGCATTTTCTAAACTGAAATATTTAAATGGGTAATTCTAGAAAGCCATTATTAAATAGAAACTTGAATTGATATTGAAAACAAAAAGTAACTTATGGTTAGTTATAGGAAGTTTGTAAAAGCATTATCCAAACTGAAATATTTAAATGGCTAGTTCCGGGAAGCCATTATTAATTAGAAACCTAAACTGATATTAAAAACAAAGTACCCAGGATGTGTATAGCCATTGCAGGTGATGTGCCACACTAATGAAAGAGGTTTATGTGAGATGTTATGGGAGGTATGGGTGGTGGAGATCACGGGAATCCCTGTAATTTTTGTGAAACATCTATGTAATCTAAGCATCTTTTAAAATATATATGGAAAAAAAAAAAAAAAAAGTAACTTCATAACAAGGAAACCTGTCAGAGGCTCCCTCAATCTGCATATGAAAGTGGTGGTAGAGGGGAAGATAACATTGATTCCATTGGGAATTTTAGGTTTTCATATAATAATGGAGAAAGTAGTTTTTCCTGTACTGCTAAAGTAAAATACCTTTTAATTAATGTAACCATGACAAAAGTAAAAAGTAAAGTACTAAAATAGTTAAGTTCATTTGACATGTTATATACAGTATTGGAAGTATTTAGAAAGTGTATAAAAAATTGAGAGATTTCAATATCGTCAAACTCTCTTGTGCATTCAAACCAGGCCTTTAATACCCTGCATACTGCCTCTCCATTTGAGTTATTGGCTAGGTCAGTTACTATGCTCCCTAAAACAATAAAAGTATCTACCACATCTGGACATGCTCCTGAAGTGGATGGAGAGTATGTTGCTCTTTCGGTCTCCTGCAGCAGCTGGTGATGGCTTGATATGGCCAGATTTACAATGGACCTTACCTCCAGACTGGCTCTGTTTCATAGTGCTGAAGGGTGCTGTCGCAGTTTGGCATTGTTTATGAATTCCAGAAATAGATTTTGGATTATGTTTGTAAACTGATCTCTTCCTCTGGGCATATTAGATTGTATTAACTTCAGAGATTTCAATTTTACTTGATTAAATTATTATTAGGGCTTTGATTGGGCCACGTCAGTAGGATGTTGAGTCCCTGCCCCCTTGGTGGGTAGGTACAGCAGAGGAGAGAGTTGAAGATTTTGATGATGGAGCTCTTGGAAGTAAATGCAGAGAAGGAAATCACAGAGGAAGAGAGACAGTTCATTAGACAGGATCCTGTAGCCACAGGAAGAAAGATGAGCCATTCGTCTGATAGCTTGCAGCTGCAGAGACCAGAGCCCTAAGCAGCTAAGCCCAGAGAGAAATGAACCCTGGGAGAGACGAGACCTATCCCAGCCAACAACTGAGATTGGAAGAAGCTGGGACCATGGAGACTTAGGAGGAAGAGGAAGACTGAACCCTCACAGACATCACCCATCATCTGGCTCCAACACATGGCCAATGACTTTGGGTGAGTACGGACCTCTTATGGTATCTTGAGTTGGACTCTTTAGGGCCTTGTGTGACTGTAAGCTTCCACCCCAAATAAATACCCTTTATGAAAGCCAACAGAATTCTGGTACTTTGCATCAGTACCACTTTGGCTGATTAATACAGGTGCCATGCACCAGGCAAGTGAAACACTGGAGCATTCCTCTAGGACCAATGGTGTTATAGCATGCTGGCTGTGTGAAGGACATACCAAGTGGAGCAATAATTACCAGAGTAATGTCAGTAGAACTTAAACAAACATAATTGTCATTACAGGCTGGTCCAATGGAAAGACAATATATATGGTGTTGCAAACCTGGAGCTCAGATCTGTTAACTGCAGCTCAAAGAGGAACTTATGCATTGATTAGTACTAATCAAGCTAGTATTAAGTACTGTACCTATATGCCTGATGAATATGATAATATCTCTTCTATTCTAGATTATATGCAGAAAGATATTGGACATGTTAGAAGTCTTGGTAAGCAATTCATTTTCTAAGTAGTTAATGAATGTGCCTATAAGATAAAGGAATAGCTCTTAAGCACTGTTTTTTTTTTTAAGCAAATTGATTTTATTGATACATATTAATCATACAATTCATTCAAAGTGTACAATCAATGTATTGTATACAAAGTATACAATCAATGTATTTGGTATAATCACATAGTTGTGCATAAAGATTTATTTACTTCATTTATTAATTTTTTTTAATTTATCCCCTACCTCCCCTAAATGATTCATCTGTCTGCTCATTGTTTGCTTGCCTTCTCCATGGGGCACTGGGAACCAAACCCAGGACCTCCCACACAGGAGGTTAGTGCCCAATACCCTAAGCCACATCCACTTCTAAGTACTGTTTTTATTTTTCTTGCCATATGCTTGTCTTATTGTTGCCTATACTGTCTTTGTGAGTTTATGTCTAGGGCAGTGCCTCTCTTCATACCTCTCCTAACTGCCCTAGGTATAACCACCACCATGGGAACTGTAGTTGGCAGTTCATGCCAAACCAGCTTGCCTACCACTATCTCTCCCTAGAGTTAACCAACAGCATAAAAGAACTCAAGGAAGAATGCTGTTTCCCATCAACTTTGGGAGGATGAAGCCTCTGAAGGCACTTGGCCTTTCTCACTCTTGTAGTTCAGTATGTCATGACTGGCCCCCTTTTTGGGCCCACCTATCACCATCTTCTTTATCCTTTTAGTAGGACCATGTATCTTAAATTCTAACTAAGTTTATTTCTTCCAGAATCAGTGCCTTCCAGAACAAGATATTAGTCATACAGGGATTTCATCCACTTCCAACCACAGTGCTAGGCCCATCTTCCCTCTACCTCAATAGAATAGCCAGAGGGCTTTACACTCTGGCAGACAGAGCTCACTCCCCCTATCCAGCAGGAAGCAGCTACAGAAGAATGACCATTGCCCTTCAGCTCCCCCTTAAGAATAAGGGTATAAACTCTCTGAGGGGGGGAGTTGAGGCAGGTTATTATAGGGAAAAGGGAAGACGAGTCACGGCTGGTACCTGGCAGAGAGCATGGCTGTGAGACCCCACCCAGAAACTCCCTGAGGGTAAGACTGCTTCTAAAGAACAAAGCCAGAAAGACTTCACCAAGACTCCAGCCACAAGGTCCCATTTGGAACTCTTTCCAGGTCAAGGGAAAGCCCTGGATACCTCCAAACAACAGGCCTCCCCATTGGTCCCCTGAGAGCTAACAGATGGGGCAACCAATGAGACCAGCAAACAGCTGGAGCACCTTGCAAACATTAGAAAAGGGGAGGAGGAAAGATTTTAAAAAGGCCTAACTTGGGGACCTGTATGAGCATCTTACCCTGTAGCACACCTGCAATCCATGTCTCAGGTTGTGTATTATCTCATTTTCTAGCTTTTTTGTTTCTTTTTTTTCCCAATAATTTATTGAAGTATATCATTCATACATGAACATACATAAACAATAAGTGTTCAGTAAACATTGTGAACTTACAAAACAAACATTCACAACATCATACAGGGCTCCCACACATCACCCCCCACAAATACTTTGCATTGTTGTGAAACATTTGTTAACAAATTAAGAAAGAGCATCATCAAAGTATTACTAGTAATTATACTCCATATCTTACTCCCCTATACTTTTTTTTAAGGATTTATTTATTTATTTACTTTTATCCATTTTTACCCCCTCCTCCCCATTTTTGCTGTTTTGTTTCCATTCGCTGGGCAACTCTCTGTGTCCGTTTCCTGCCTTCTCTTCTCATCCTTCTCTTCCTGTCTTAACTGGGGTTTGATCCTTGTAACTTCCAATGTGGGAGAGGCATCCTACCGCCTGTACCACCTTAGTTCCTGGTTTTTCGGTGCATCTCGTCTTGGCTCTCCCTTGTGTCACTTTCCTGTTATGTCATCATCTTTCTGTGTGGCTCACGGGGCCTGGTGGTGCACCTGCACATGGGGACTGGTGGCGCACCCATGCATGGGGCCTGGCGGTGCACCCACGTGCGGGGCCTGGGGGGCTCACCCACTTACAGGGCCTGACGGCACAGCCACGCATGGGGCCTGGTGGCCCACGTGCCTTCTATATTTTTCTTTTTTTCCTTTTTACCGGGAGGTTCTGGCGATTGAACCCAGGTACCTCCATATGGGAGACAGACGCCCAACCATTTGAGCCACATCTGTCCCCCTGCTATATCCCTTAGAGTTGAAAAAAGATACCTAGAGTTAGTCATTTCCCATACAGGATGGTCATATAATAAATTAGGCTTAGTTTACCACCAGCATTCTAAAAACCAGACCTAGGGAGAAAAACTAGGTCTGGGGACACATGCATGATTTCTAATAGAGCGAATGTTTAGCCAACCCTGATTATCACAAAGTCATCTTGTTTCTTAATAAACTCTTCACTCCCTTCTTGCCTACCCTATGGTGTGTCCTTAAATTGTTTTATGTGACATAGCCAAGATCCTAGAATCCCAGAACCCAGAGCTTTCTGCTAACAATGCTTCTCCTCTAAAAGATGAATAAGGAATTTATGTTAGACAATAATGTTGTATCAATGTTAAGTTTCCTGAACATGAAAATTACATTGTGGTTATATAGGAGAATGTCCTTATTTTAGTGGTGAAGTGTCATGTTGTCTGCAAATAATTTCCAAATGTTTCAGCAAAAATATGTGTGTATGTGTTCATGGAAGTGCTGACAGAGAAAAAAAGGAAACATGGCAAATTGTTAACAATTGATGAATCTAAGTGAAGGGTATATGGGCATTTATTGTACTATTACAAATTTTTTGTAGATTTGAAAATTTTCAAAATGAGGCTTTAATAAGGAAAACTTTTTTTAAGTTGGGGAAATAAATCTTTCAATTTAATGGTGAGTCCCTTTAAACTACCAGAATAATAGGTAGGAAGACTTCACTCTTAATCTGATCTTTGCCCTGAGTCATTTTATCCAAATGAGAAGTTTTACTGGGCTCCATACTTTAATCTGAATTTTTCCCTTGGGACTTTTTATAGCATTGAGGAATTTTAATAATAGGTATGAAGGCCACCCCATTTATGAGATATTTGCCTGGAGACATTTTAATCAAGTGGCAGGATTTAGTGGGTATTTTTCTCTCAAAGCCTTTTAAAATCTCATCTCTTACACTTTGGGGTGTAGAAGTTTTTCCTACTTTGGTATCTAAACTCTTCTTTCTTTTGTTTCTGCTTACTAACTGGCCAACTGTTTCCCGAGTTCATCTTTTTCTTGTAACACTTTGCAAAAGACAATTAGCACAAACTATTTTAAGATTCTATTTTCAGCCTCTTCCTCGAAGGCTACAAATTTATTATTGCCTTCCGAGTAATTACATGCAATAGTTTTAGCAAATGTTTTGCTAGTGTATAACATGGATTACCACACTTCCAGCCTCCAATTCAGTTGCCTTGTCACTTGCTACTCTATCACAAAGAAAATAGCAATATTTTAGGTTTTGTTACTGCAGCATTTTGTTACCATTTTTTGTTTCCAAGATATGTTATTCTATTTTATGGAAACAAACCACAAAATTTCAGTGGTTTACTTCTTGGTTATATAAAATCTAGTGTGGGTTGGAAAATTCTCCATGGTAAACATCCTTGGAGATCCCCAGATGGCTCAGCAGTCCAGTTTCCTGCAATCTATGATGCAAGCCTCTCAGCATGTGGCTTTCAGATCAAGGAAAGTGGGGAAGAGAGCTCTAGAACTACACTGTCCAAAAAGTAGTAGAATGTGGTCACATATGTAATTTTTTAGCAGCTACATTTTTTTTTCTATTTTTGTTCATTCTGGTGGTTACTTTATAAAAAAAGTATATATATATATATGTATGTATTTAAAAAGATATTTAGAATACAGAAATGTTACATAAAAATATAGGAGATTCTCATATGCCCCATTCCCTACACCTCCCACATTTTCCCACATTAACAACATACTTCATTAGTGTGGTACATATGTTACAATTTTTTTTTATTCCCCCCGCCCGCCACTTGTGCTTGCTGTCTGCTCTCTATGTCCATTCACTGCACGTTCTTCTGTGTCTGCTTGGCTTCTCTTCTCATTTTCTCTTTAGGAGGCACCAGGAACCAATCCTGGGACCTTCTGACATGGGAGAGAGGCACTCAATCGCTTGAGTCACCTCAGCTCTCTGGTTTGTTATGTCTCTCATTGTCTTTTTGTTTTGTTTTTTTCCCTCTGTGTCTTTTTTGTTGCATCATCTTGTTGGGCCAGCTCTCCACGTGGGGCCGCTTTTGCCTTCACCAAAAGGCCCCAGGAATTGAACCCGGGACATCCCATATGGTAGATGGGAGCCCAATTGCTTGAGCCACATCCATTTCCCCATTCGTTACAATTAGTGAAAACATTTTGGAGCATTGCCACTAAGAATCAATTATAGTTTACATTGTAGTTTATACTCTCTCCCACATATTTTTGTAGGTTATGGCAAGATATGTAATGGCCTGTATCTGTCATTGTAATGTCATTCAGGACAATTCCCAAGTCCCAAAAATGCCCGCATATTACACCTGCTTTTCCCTCTCCCTGCCCTCAGAACCTCCAGTGGCCACTGCCTCCACATCAATGAAATAATTTCTTCCATTGCTAGAATCACAATAAATCTATAGTAGAATAAGTCCGCTTTAGTCCACTGTTCATTCCCCAATCCCGAGGATTCTGGGATGGTGATGTCCACTCCACCTCTAATTGAGAGGGG
>JAQZBX010064342.1:0-16505 GCA_029593785.1 Cabassous unicinctus
CACTGCCCTTAGCAAATTGCTGACAAGCTTGGGGACTTGTGAGTACAGCTCTACCTCTGTGTCTTAATTTACTAAAGCATGTACCAAATTAATTTGGTTACATTGACAAAATTGGAAACAAAATTTTTAAATGGCTGGAGAAGAAATACAGCAATGTTAACGGAATCCTGAGATGTTTACTGCCCTTTGCTAGAAGGTCTGTTCACCCTGCTGTCATGTTGTGTGTTCATGCAGATAATTGAGAATTATTGTAAGCTATCTTAGTCCATGATAAACAGACAGAATGCACTTTAATTACATTCTAATTTATTATCTGGTGAAAGTACCTTGCTAACAAATCAACCCAGATATGACTTATTGGATAGCCTTTGCACTTAGAAGAATAATCAGTCTGTAATCATAAACAACATGAACAGTTCATCTTCTAAATTGTTAAAATATTTATTACCCTCAAATGCCTGTGCCGGGTCTCTTTCCTGTTTGTTTGCCATTTTATGGCTCATATGCCCCCACCCTGCCTGCTGTAAGTTGGTAGAATACTGTGCTTACAAATTCTTTTCCTAAAATAAGGGCTAGGCATGCCTGTGAACAGTTCTGTCACTTTACCATAGGAATAAAATGCATTTCCCCCCAGTAAGAGTAAATAGAATATACTGTCACTGTGATGTACTGTTTTATCCTTGCTACCCTGTTCTAGTTCAATGAGGACATACAAACTTTGTCCTGGGAATAGCCACCATATCCTGAAATATATTCTGTTACTTCCATCTTGTTCCAAAAAGGAGGTATGCAAATTTAAGTAAAACAATAGCTAGCCCCTAATCCTTTCTTTCTAGACAGCCTCTGGCAGAACTGATACCAGGTAGTAGGTTCTACCTGTAATTCTACCACTTAAGGCTGATGGCAGAATGAATAACCTATGGCACTGGTTCCACAGAATAATTTATGAGAAGTTTGTAGCGTTGCATTTTCTCAGTTGACCCAAATCTTTATTGAGTGCCATATATTAGGTGGACATTGGAGTGGGGGTTGGGTGAGGGGGTACAAAATAGTGTGGGACAATTTAAATAAATTTATAATTGGCTTCCTATGTAGATCTACAATTAAGAGTTGTTAATTGCCCTTTCTCTTTCAGCTACCTTTTTTCCCTTCTCTACTTCTACCTTAATGATTCTAGCTGAATCCATGGATCTTGCACATTATTTTTAGCAATCAAAGAGAATAATAATCCTTATCTGAGAGTATCCCCTTATTATGGACAAGGGTCTTACACCTGGAAGAGACCTCACTAGTGCTGCTTTTGGTATAATGTAATGGCGAATGTGCCTATAATAATGCAGCTGGAAAGTGGTAGATGGGACCTGAAACTTCTGCATTTTAGTGCAATGATTTTTTCCATTCTTGGTCCAAATTGTTTGAAAATGGAAGGTAAAAAGATATTGATCAGTTTTACTACCCTATTTTCCCAACTTCTTAGATGGTTTTTGCATGTGAATCAGCTAGAAAGGGTCAGAAATTTTTTCTGTTCTGAAGAATTCTGAAGGGACTTTAATTTTTAAAATTTTTTTACCTAGAACGTGCCTGGTTGCTCAGTTCCAAGTGGGATTCCTAGTTTATTTGGCTCAAATTTGGGTGGTAAAATTGTGATATAAAATTGTGCCTTTCTTCTTTCCATTATTTTGTTAGCAGTCTCTCTGATCCAAATGACATCCTAGGCCTCCCTTTAAGTTAAGATACTATGATTCTATTCCTTGAATACCATGCCCCACTACCTGTGTACTTTTTACTCTCACATAGCCCCAGGTTTCTGGAGGTTCCAGTGGGACATTCACCTTAGGGCCTGCTCAGTCCCCATTTGGATCTAACCAAGGCTTTGTTGCTGCTATATTAACTGCTGTTTCCTGACTTCTCTTGCTATCTCCTCGTGGTGAGATACTGTATGCTTTCCTGTCTGTGAGTACTAGGAAAGGCTTAGGGGATACCCTTGAATACCTTTACCTTCCTACCAGTGGAAGCCCAAATGTTTTTGTTTAGACTAACCTCCAAAGTAAACACAATTAGGATTTTGAGATCATGTTGGAGGGGAAAGGGTGATACCTTGACGTGGTGTGGAAGGAAGTAATTTCTGAACAGGCAGGGCCTTGTACTGCCACAGTTCATGCCATTAGGCAGCCACTGATTTTTATCTGTATCTCTGGCTGTGCTTGAGAATGTATGTACTTGCAGGGCTTAACACCAAGCTAAATCCTTCTCTAATGTTATAGCCTAGTTTGTTACTCCCTTCGCCAGCTTTACCTTTTACCTCCTACTCTGGGTTCTGATATTTCCTTCTATTGCCAATGTTTCTGGATCTCTACAGTCTCTGTGTAAAATTTAAAAATTCCTTACTGAGAGTATGTTTGAACTCCGTTTTAGAAGTAGTAAGTATACAGTTATATCCTGAAGTTAGTGGCTTTTTGGCCTCCAAGAAGACCTTTTTGGAATCAAATTAGAGTAAAACAGTCGTAACTGGCCATACTGGAATGTAAGTTCCAATAGACTTCCAGCCTCATAATTCACTCTCAGGAAAGATACTAAGGTCAATTATGATTTTCATATCACTAAGTCTGGTGGATTTATTTTAGTCTTCATCCTACTTGCACTGTTGACAATATCTTTTTTCTTGAAGAACTCTCTGGAGTTGGGTTTTTTCTAATCTTTTGTCATTCCTTCTGTGCCTCTGTGGCAGTCTTATCCAGGTGATTAAATGTTGGAGTCCTCAGTTCTCTACCCTGGACCCTGCCTTCTTGTCGCTTTGTTGTTTCTCTAGTGTATCTCATCCATGTCCTTCAATTATCAGAAAATAGCCTGCAGTAGTCTAACCTTACCCACCTGGCCTCCTTCCAGTTTACTTCCCACATTCCTAAAGGACACAAAACTGACATGAACATATAGGAGAACATACCATATTCTTGAACAGGATGTTTTGACATCATAAAGCATCAGTTTTCCATTACAAACTTAATGTGATCCAATAAAATCCTAGAAAAATGAATTATAAAATGCATATGGAACCCTGAAAAAGAGGAGTAATGATATTATCAGATAATGTCTGTTCCAGATATTAAAACAGACCATAAAGTTTCAATTTAAGCAATATAATGCTGATGCATGAATAGACAGACTAATAGAGCAGAATTGGAAGTCCAGAAATAGACAAAAATATAACAACCTAGGATTTGATAAAAAAGCAGTATCTCATATCAGTGGGAGTAAGAATGAACTCTTTAATAAATGGTATTGGTAAACTGTGTAGCCATCTGGAAAATGAGAACGTTAGGTCCATCGTTGACATCGTATTCCCAGATAAACTCCAGATGGGTGAGAGAGTTAAACATAAAAAAGGAAACCACGGGAAAATTTAATTATAACCTTAGAGTTATAAAGCCTTTCTAAAATTATGGCTCAAAATCCAGAAGTCAAAAGATGTGTAAATTTGGCTTTTAAAAATCTGTGGCCAAAAACCACCATAAGCAAAGTCAAAAGAGAAATACAAACTGAAAAAAAAAAAAATTGCCACTTATATTGTAGACAAAGGCCTAATCAAGTAAATATATATATGTATTTTTAAAAGATTTAATTTATTTATTTATCGCTCCCTCCCTTCCCCCCTCCCCCCCAGTTGTTTTGCACTCGCTGTCTGCTCTCTGTGTCCATTAGCTGTGTGTCCTTCTGTGTCAGCTTGTCTTCTCTTTAAGCGGCACCGGGAACCCATCCTGGGACCTTCCAGAGTGGGAGAGAGGTGCTCAATCTCTTGCACCACTTCAGCTCCCTGGTCTGCTGGGTCTCTTATTGTCTCTCCTCTGTGTCTCTTTTTATTGCATCATCTTGCTGTACCAGCTCTCCGCTCGGGCCAGCATGCCTGCACCAGGAGGCCTGGGAAGCGAACCCTGGGCCTCCTATATGGTAGATGGGAGCCCAATCACTTGAGCCACATCCGCTTCCCTCCTAAATATATTAAGAGCTCACAGAAACACAATAGAAAAATGGGCAAAGCACACCAACAAGAGAGTTGACAGAAATGAACGTACAGGGGAGCGGATGTGGCTCAAGCAGTTGAGCGCCGGCCTCCCACATGGGATGTCCCAGGTTTCGTTCCCGGTGCCTCCTGAAAAAAACAAAAACAAAAACAAACAACAAGCAAAACAAACAACAAGCAAAACAAACAAAGAAACCAATTCAGGGAAGCCGATGCTCAGCCACATCTTGGCTTCTCACATATGAGGACCTGGGTTTAATCCCTGGCCCCTGGTGCCTAAAAAAAAAAAAGTACAGATAGCTTTTATATATGTGGAAAGAATCTCAGCCTCACCTAAAAACAGACAGACAAATCAAACAAACAGAAATACAGGTTAAAACTACATGAAGATAAAATTTCTTACATATCAGATTGGCAAAAATCCAAAAGTTTGATATCTAATTCTGTTGTCCATGCCAGAGGGAGATAGACACCCTGATACATTATTGTTGGAAGTGCAAAATTTAGCAGTATTTCACAAAATTACAAATGCATTTACCCTTTGACCTAGCATTCCTGCTTAAAAGATTTTCTGTACTAGCAAAACTGCGCACCCTTTGCTGGGACCTTGAGGAGCGATGATGGAGTATAGAGTATAAGCTGGTGGTGGTGGGCACTGTGGGTGTGGGGAAAAGTGCCCTGACCATCCAGCTGATCCAGAACCACTTTGTGGATGAGTACAGCCCCATCATAGAGGGCTCCTACTGGAAGCAGGTGGTCATTGATGGAGAGACTTGCCTGTTGGAAATCCTGGATGGAGCGGGCCAAGAAGACTACAGTGCCCTGCGAGACCAGTACATGCTCTCGGGGGAAGGGCTTCCTCTGTGTGTTTGCCATCAACACCACCAAGTCCTTTGAGGACACCCACCAGTACACGTTGCTGATCATGTACATGTTGCCACACTATGGATGCGTGGCAGGCTCAAGACCTCACCTGCAGCTATGGCATCCCCTCTGTGGAGATGTCCGCCAAGATCTGTGAGGGTGTGGAAGACGTCTTTTACACACTTGTGTGGGAGATTCAGCAGCATAAGCTGCGGAAGCTGAAACCCCCAAGGCTGTATGGACTGCAAATGCGTGCTCTCCAGACCCATGCCATGAGGTGTAGGGCATGGAGATGCAAGACGCAGGGAGGGAGTGCAGAAGGATGGAAGCAGGAAGGAAAGAAGTGCCCCCAGAGCCCGGCCAGCCCCAGGACGGTAGACAGAGGTGACCTCAGACCCTCCATGGACACTTTGCACAGACTGTTGTGAGCTGTCCCAAAGCTGCTGACCCTAACCTCTTTACACCGCCCCGCCCCCCTCCGCCCCCCGGCCCTGTGGGGTGCAGATTGAGCCACAATAAATTATTGGAAGGTCTTAAAAAAAACAACAACAAAAAAACAGTAGCAGTTGCTGGGCTTCCCATCCACAGGGGATCGGAGTCTTTACAACAAATGGTGGTGGAAGAATTGGATGTTCATATGCAAAAATTAAAATAAAAGGTAAAATATACACCTTATATAAGAATTTACTCAAAATGGATCATAAATCTAAATTATTGGGGGAAAAAGTGGGAGAAAACCTTCATGACTTTAGGTTGGGCAGAACTCTTAGACATGACATGAAAAGCATGATTCCCCCAAAATCGATAAATTAGATTTCACCAAATTAAAAACCTTTTGCTCTGTGAAAGACACTGCTAAGAGAATGAAAATACAAGCTACAGACTGGAAGAAAATAACATATCTGAATAAGAACTTGTATCCAAAATATGTAAAGAACTCTCTAAACTCAACAGTAAGAAAACAAACAATCCAATTTAAAAGTGGGCAAAAAGACTTGAACATACACTTTTCCAGAGAGAATAGAATGTATGGCAAATCAGCACATGATAAGATACTCAACATCTGTTAAGGATTAAAGTGTGTCTCCACAAAGACATTTTCATGTCCTAACTCCTCGTCCTGTGGGTGTGATCTCATTGGTAAATAGCATCTTTGAGATCCTATTAAGATGAGGCCAAGTGAATCAGGGTAAGCCTTAACCCAGTATGACTTGAGTCTTTATAAGAAGAGGAAATTTGAACATAGCAGTAGGAGTGAAAAGGAGACAGGAGACAAATGTCCATGTGATGGAGGCAGAGATTGAGCTATGAATTGCTGGCAAGCTACCACAAGAACTCTACAGACTTCAGAAAAAGTAAAGCCAACTGACACCTTGATATTGGACTTCGAGCCTCTTAAAACTGTGTGATAATAACTTTCTGTTGTTTAAGCCAACCCGTCTGTGGCATTTGTTATAGCAGCCCTGGCAAACCAAGACAAACATTTTTAGCCACCAAGGAAATGCAAATTAAAACTACAACAAGAAACCTACTACATGCAGAATAGCTAAAATAAAAAGTATTGACAATACCAAATGCTGACAAGGATATGGAGGAATTGGGACTCACATTGCTGGTGGGAATGCAACAGGTACAGCTGCTCTGGGAAACAGCTTGGCAATTTCTTATAAAGTTAACTATACATCTTCCATATGACCTGCCAATCCCACCAGAAGATTACCCTAGAGAAGTGAAAACCTATTGTAGCCGTTGGATTATGCTTGTAAACTGGTCTGCTAATCTGGGCATGATTAAGTTATGATTAGGGCCTTAAATGGGCCATGTCAGTACGGCATTGAGCCCCACCCCTTGGTGGGTGGGGGAATCAAATATAAAAGGCAAGGCAAAAGACAGAGAAGTTTTGATGTTGGAGTCTTGTGCTGGAGCCCTGGGAAGTAAGAGAGCTTGGTTGTGAGGAAGGAGAGAAGGCCCCAGAATAGAGACAATCCATTTGCCTGATAGTCTACAGCTGGTCTTGTGGAGAGAGACAAAGCCTAGAGAACCTCATACTCTACAGCTGACCTTGTGGAGGAAACAGAGAAGTTAAACCCAGAGACAAACGCAGCCCTGGGAAGAGAGGAACCCAAGAAGCCTGAACTCTGGCAAATGTCGGCAGCTGTCTTGCTCTAACACATGGCAACAGACTTTGGTGAGGGAAGAAACTTATGCCTTATGGCTTGGTAACTGTGGACTTCTACCTCAAATAAATACCCTTGATAAAAACCAACCCATTTCTGGGATTTTGCGTCAGTACCCCTTTGTCTGACTAATACACCTATGTTCACACAAAAACCTGTATACGAATGCTTTTAGAAGCTCTATTCATCATCACCCTAAACTGGAAACAATGCAAATATTTTTCAGTGGGTGAAAGAGTAAACAAACTTGTAATATGTCCATGCAGTAGAATATTACTCAGCAACGAAAAGGAGTGAACTCTTGATATATGCAACAACTTGGATGAATCTGAAAGGCATTATACAGAGTGAAAGAATCCAGTCTCAAGAGGTTTCGTATTGTATGAATTCATTTATATGATAGTCTCAAAAATATACAAATATTTAATAGTGACCATATCAATGGTTGTCATGGGTTAGGGGTAGGGGAGGGTACGGGACAAAGAACTCTTCTTTATCTTGATTGTGGTGGTGGTTACATGAAGCCATACCTGTATTAAAATTCTTAGAACTATACACCAAAAGAGTTAATTTAACTGTATATTATTTAGAGGAAGAGTGGTGGAATACACAGTAGTATATGCTTTAGTTTGATAAGTGTTGTAACAAAAAATTTACAATCAAAAGAATGTATATTTACATTTTCTTTGAATTCTTCTGGAGTGACAGTCATTCCTGGAAAGATGGAGAAAGTATAGACACTTTGACATCAGAAATAATTTAGTAACCAGGTTGCTTCTGGAGGCAGTACAAGGTAGGGTAAGTGATTGGAAGAAGTTTGTTGACCAGATTTGTCGATAAAACACCCATCAGTTACTTGAACACAATGATCATTTAATATATTTAATTGCACCTGTCTACCTACTCCTGCTGGAGAAGTTTCAGCAATTTTAAAAGGGCTTAGGAATAAAGTAAGAGCACCTAAAATTTTTGCCTATTATTAAGTGAGTAACAAATGGAAGTATTACTTCCTAGAAATGGACACTTCTGTACAATTACAGCTTCTGTGGCGATAATTTTATTATTAACATCATCATTTTGGAGAAAAGGAAATCAGAAAGCATTGGTGATTCTTATCTTTAGTGAAGTTCCCTTTAAGTTGTTAGATCAAGGACAAAAGCATTTGAAGCTTTTTGTGTTCTGGCCTATGCTTTTTCAAGCTTTTTTCTTATTCATTGAATATCTCTTCACTGTATGGTCTCTACATCTAGTTCCTTGAGGGCAAGAAGGACTAACTTAATTTGTCTTTGTATTCCCAGCAGTCAGGACCATGTTTAGTACATGTTTTTGATGTGCTTATTGGACTCAATTGTTGAATTCAGTATAGTAAAGGCAATAATGGAGATAGCCATCATTTTTTAATGGGGAGTAAATTGTTCTGGGAGAGTTTGAAAAATGCTAGAAAAATTGAGTTGAATTATCTCTGCAGCACCCCAAACTTCAACCACAAAGTTTCCATTCCCAGAACAGGTCACACATTTGTACTCCCTCCATATTTTTACTCAAGTTGCTCCCTATTTTGGCAATGTCTTTTGCCCAAGGACAACATAAAGGTAAAGAGCTCTGGACTTAGAATTATAGACAATTGAAAAAAAAGATTTTACAAAGCAGGGCTTGGCATCCTGTTGCATGCATGCTATCAATGCCCTGGAAAGTAATGTCTCAGGATGTGGAAACTGCCATTTGACAGCATCCATTTTTCTGCTTGTACTTATCTGGACTTCTGCATTACTTCACTGGAAGTAATGCAGGAAAACTTAGGAGGTCACCTTTAGGGAATTTGCTCATCCCAAACAGAAATGTCTTCCTACCATCAAGAATCAAGAGTTCATTCAAATATGATCTGTATATTTCATGAGACAATGATATGAGCATATAAAATTGCCAAAAAAGGAAAATATTAAATAAACCCATGGAAACATAAGTATGGTGGTATCTTTGTTAATAGGCACCAGTTTTTTAGAAAGCATTTGACAATACACATCATAGACTTTTACTGATCCTGGAAATGATAACTAATCACTACAAAATATTTCTCAATCCAGTGTGGTTTTATGATGAGAGGAGCATGAGCTTAGGAATCTTATTGACCTAATTTTGAATTCTTGTTCTCTGACTTTGGAGTAGCCCCTTCATCTGTATTCACCTCAGTATCCTCACTTGTTTTTTTTTTTTTAAAGATTTATTTATTTACTTTATCCATTTTAAACCCCCCCCTTCCCCATTTTGCAGTTTTTTTTGTGTCCATTTGCTGGGCAATTCTCTGTGTCTGTTTCCTGCCATCTCTTCTCCTCCTCCTCCTCCAGTCTTCACCAGGAATCGATCCTGGAGACTTCCAATGTAGGAGAGAGGTGTTCTGCCACCAGCACCACCTCGGTTCCTGGTTTTCGGAGCATCTCGTCTTGTCTCTCCCCTGGTCTCTCTCCTGTTACGTCATCATCTTGCTGCATGGCTCCCGGGGCCTGGCGGCTCACCGGCACACAGAGCCTGGCAGCCCATGCGCCTTCTGTATATATGTTTTTATTTTACCGGGAGGTCCCGGGGGTAGAACCCAGGTCCCTCCATATGGCAGACGGACGCCCAACCATTTGAGCCACATCCGCCCCCCAGTTTCCTCACTTGTAAAGTGAGGACAGTAATATCAACTTCATGGATTGGTGGTGTTTTATAAATTGAGATAGTATTTGTAAATTGCCTTCCACTGTAACTAGCATATTATAGGTATTATAGGTCTGATTTATTTTCCCTTATTTGATTTTATCATCTGCCTTACAAAAAATACTAAATGTTATTTTTCAATGTTTTCTTTGTCAGAAATAGTCACATATGAGCACAAAGATATATCTACATGGTTACTCACAATTTTGTTTATAATAATGAAAAATGGAAGCAACCAAAATGTTCAGCATAGGGAAATGCTAGTACTGCATAGTGTGTGATTATGCAGTACTAGCCAAAGAATCAGGTAAATTTGTATGTATTGATATGAAAAGATGTCTGAGATATATTCTTAAGTGTAAAAAGCATTTGTGTGAGAGAAATATTTATATATATGATTGTGTAAGCAAAGAAAATGTTCCTTATGTAGATAACAAGTTGTCAGTGATTACCTTATAAGGAGTAAAGTGGAATTAGAGTGGTATGGTGATAAAAGGAAACATACATTTAAAAATATTCAGTAGGATTCTAATTTTTAATTGTAAGCATGTGACCGCTTGTGACTTAAAGAATTTTTAAAATTAAATTGGTAAACCTACCCTTTGCATACTTAATCTTAAAATGTTCTTTGAAAAATTATTTATCGTTTTTCTGATTATAAAAGTAATGCATCTTTATTACAGAAATTTAGAAAATATAGGATATTATAAAATAAATAAAATTATCTATAGCCCAAAGAAATCATTGTTATGTTTTTCTTAGCCATATGTCCATATATATCCATATATATACATCCATATATATGCATCCATATATAAGCAAAATTGGAATTGTACAGTCTATAGTTCTTTTCACTTACTATTATATATTGAGCATTTCATCTTTAAATAAGACATAGATGACCTATTAGCCTTACCAGATCAAATTCCTGAAGTTTTTTTTCTTTTTTAATAGAGATGTAGAAGATTTACAGAAAAATCATGTATAAAATACAGGTTTCCCAAATACAACCCTATATTAACACCTTGTGTTGGTAGATGTGTTAAAATAGGTAAAGCACATTTTATTAATTGTACTCTTAACTATACTCCATGGTTTAACTTAGGAGTCATTGTTTGTGTTGTGTAGGTCCATGGATTTTTAAAAAAATGTTATTCTAGTAACATGTAACCTAAAATTTCTCCTTTTAATCACATAAAAATATACAATTTAGTGCTGTTAATTATGTTCACAATGGTGTGCTGCCACCATCACTATCTATTACCAAAACTTTTCCATTATCCCAAATAGAAACTCTGTGCCTTTTAAACATTAACTCCTTGTTCCCTATCCCCACCCCATCCTCTGGTAACCTATATTCTAGATCTGACTCTGTGAGTTTGCTTATTCTAATTATTTCATACCAGTGAGACCATACAATACTTGTCCTTTTGTGTCTGGTTTATTTCACTCAGCATGATATTGTCAAGGTTCATCCATGTTGTTACATGCATCAGAACTTCTTTCCTTTTTTAGGGCTGAATAACATTCTATTATGTGTGTATACCACATTTTATTTTTCTCTTCATTGGTTGATGGACACTTGGGTTGCTTGCATCTTTTGAAAATTGTGAAATTGCTATGAACATTGGTGTGTAAATATCTGAGTCCCTGCTTTCAGTTCTTTTGGGTATATACCTAGAAGTGGGATTGCTGGGTCATATGGTAATTCTATATTTATCTTTCTGAGGTCCCGCCAAACTGTCTTCCACAGGAGCTGCACCATTTCACATTCCCACCAGCAATGAATGAGTGTTCCTATTTCTCCACATGCTCTCCAACACTTGTTGTTTCCACTTTTAAAAACAGTAGCCATTCTAGTGGGTGCGAAATGGTATCTCATCATGGTTTTGATTTGCATTTCCCTAATGGCTAATGATGTTGAGTATCTTCTCGTGTGCTTTTTGGCAATCTGTATATCTTCTTTGGAGAAATGTCTATTATTATTATTATTTTTTTTTTAATTTTTTTTTTTGGTTGGCAAGGGTGTAAAGAGTTTATAAAGAAACAA
This sequence comes from Cabassous unicinctus, assembly GCA_029593785.1. Taxonomy (NCBI): domain Eukaryota; kingdom Metazoa; phylum Chordata; class Mammalia; order Cingulata; family Chlamyphoridae; genus Cabassous; species Cabassous unicinctus. Next base: position 11,807 of record JAQZBX010064342.1, read on the forward strand.
GAAAAGAGATAGTACACACCCGAGACATGGGTGTGGGTGTGCTACAGGGTGAGACAAGCAACATGGGGCTCGGTGTAGGCCTTTTAAGGCCTTTCCTCTTCCCTTCATCCCCATATTAAGGAAGGATCTCAGCTATTTGCTGTCCTGATTGTTTGCCTTTCTACCTGTTAGCTTTCAGGGAATCAATAGGGAGGCCTTTCTGTTTGGAGTTATCTGGGGCTTCTTTTGAGCCCAGGAGATTCCAACGAGACCTCATTACCAGGGTCTTGGCAGGCTTTTCAGCTGTAATGGTTACAGCTTTGTTCTCAAGCAGCTGCCTCCCCTCGGGGTTTCTGGATGGGTTCTCATGGCTTTATTCTGACCAGCCACCTTCCCTGTTTCCTATATTAACTTGCCTCAACTCCACCCTCAGAGTTTACACCCTTATTCTTAAGGGGCTGCTGAAGGCCAATGGTCATTCTTCTGTAGCTGCTTCCCGTTGGTCAGGGGCAGTAGTCCCTGCCTGACAGGGTGTGAAACTCTCTTGCTATTCTATTGGGGTTGTGGGAAGGTGGGTCTGGCACCATGGTTGGAACTGGATGAAATCCCTGCATGACTGATACCTTATTCTGGAAGAAATAAACTTTCTTAGAATTTTGAAGGTACATGGTTCTATTAAAAGGATAAAGAAGGTGGTGGTAAGCAAATTGGGGGCCAGCCATGACATACTGGACCATGGGAGCAAGAAAAGCCAAGTACTTTCAGAGGCTACATCATCCTGAAGTTGATTAGCTTGATCTTGTAGTTTCAAATGCTGCCTAGGACTGTTCTGGAGCGATTTACATAGAAACAGCATTCCTCTTTTAGGAATAGGCAGGTTCCTCCCTGTGCCGCTGTTAGCATGTTTAGGGCTCTGCGATTTTGTAGTACCATGTTTTGCCCATTTTAAAAATTGGATTGTCTTTTTGGTGTTGAGTTGTAGAATTTCTTTATATGTTCTGGATATTGGATATGTGTTTTCCAAATATTGTTGTTTTACTTTTATGATAAAGTCCTTTGATGCACAAGAGTTTCTAATTTTCATGAGGTCCCATTTATCTCATTTTTCTTTTGTTCCTTGTGCTTTGGGTGTAGTCTCTGAAACTGTTGCCTAGCACAAGGTCCTGAAGATGCTTCCCTCTATTTTCTTTGGGATTTTAAAGTTCTGGCTCTTATATTTAGGTCTTTGATCCATTTTGAGTTGATTTTTGTATGTTGTGTGAGTTAGGGGCCCACCTACCTTTTGCATACAGAGATCTAGTTTTCCCAGCACCATTTGTTGAAGAAATTATTCTTTCCCATTTGAATGGCCTTTTCCCCCTTGTCAAAAATCAGTTGGCCATAAATGTGACAGTTGATATTTGAGCTCTCAATTCTATTCCATTTGTCTATATGTACTGAAGATTTTTACTTAATGGAGTTCAGATGAGTGTGTGTTTACTGCATAAATTTGATAAGGGATAGCCTTTGGTGATCTTATAGATTAAGTTTCAGATCTTAATGTAGTGAACAATAGAGTCCCACCCTTTCCTACAATCCTTATTTCTTAGTACTTAGGTCTGTGAATTCTCTGCTCTGCCAAATTGGGCTACATTCCCTCTTGAAACATACTTTATGCTTTCTACCTCTAGGTATCTTTGTTCATGTTTTTCTCTCAAATATATACTGGCTAAAATATTTTTAATCCTTTTTTTTTAGCATATGGGTATACTACAGGGTTTTATTGGAAATGGAGAGTTGGAATACTAGTATTCATGTTTTAAAAAGTCACTTTATAGTTTAGGAAAGGGTGTTTGCCCACCAGTCCAGGTACAGAATCAGTCAACACATGGTGACTGGGAGTATCAGTGTGGATAGAGATGAGTAGAATATTGGAGCTTTCAAGTATATGGGTTGGGTTAGAGCCAGGAATTTCAACACACAGCATCAGGAATCTAGTTTTAGTTTCTTGTCCAGGTGAAAACTTGGCCTGGATTCAGCCCCAGAGAGAGTAGTAATTGGTCACTAACTGGAAAGACTGGGCTATAGATGAGGAATGACCTTGAAGTAGTATCTTCTGATGCATGGCCTATTTGGGCAGGATACCTGACTGGGTATACCTGACTAGATTAGGAAAGAGGTGGGAGAGCCAAAGGCAGATCCTGATAAATTGATAAAGTTGGTATAGAACAGTAGTTTGCAGATTTTTAAATTTCCTGGTCCAGTAAATTTCAAAACTTACTAACCTTGGGAATCATTATAATGTTGTCAGTTTTTTATTTCACCACAAAAAAGTTAGGAAACAAACCATTATCTATTATCATTATTTCATAAAATGTAAAATAGAAATATTCTCACAGTAAAATTTAGGAATTATCTCAAAATAAAAAACAGTTTATAAAATTGAACAGGATATTATGCTATTTTTCTAATTTTGCTAGGTACCATGGTAAACTTTGTTGTGCATCAGTGTTTGCGGATTAGTGATATAGACATAAATGTTCCTGAAATTTTAAAGAAGAGAAGTATATAATTGCCTGGATTGACCAAGGACGTAAAGGAAGGAGGAGGAATTGGTGCCAATGAGAGGGCAATGTTTGAGAAAAAGTTTTTGGGAGAGTGAAGAAGATTCATTGGTTTTAGAAATGCTGAAAATCCAAGTTCAGCAAGCAGTTGGACACATTAGGCTTAGAAATAAAGATGTAGACATCTTCAACTTTGAAGTATTAGTAGCAACCATGAAAATGGGCTAAATTTCCTGAGGGTGAGACTATGTGTTAGATAAAGCAAAGGGTAGCTTGTTAGAGGTTAAGGGCCTGTACTCTGCCTGCGTTTAAATCTTGGCTTTACTACTTATTAGCTGTGTGACTTTAGAGAGCATTATAATAGTACCTACTTTGTTATGGTGCTATGAGAATTGAAAGTTACTATTATGTAAAATGCTTAGACTGTTGCTTGGCAAGTAGTAAATTACATGTAAGTGTTAGCTATTGTTATGAATTAGTGGGTTAAAAGACTTTTAATTCCCGGTAAGTATATAGTAGGTAGTGGCAGGTCATAGTTCCTCTGTACAAAATGGATACATTCCCATAATCATATTTTTAAAACCGTAGGAAGACTGAGGAGGCAAAGAGAAGAACTCAAATTCCAGAGAGGGAAGAGCCCTTCTCATGTAAACTGAAATGGCCAGCTGTTGTTTTTTTCCCTAAGAACAATTGCCAAGTATGGCCATGGTCATAGGATCAGTTTTGATCAAGGCAGAGGGAATCCATTAGGGGGAAAGAGAAATTAGAACAGATGAAAACCTAGGGGAGACCAAAATGTACAGCTTTTTCCCCCCGATTAGACACTTGCTAAGTGCTGGGGCAAGGTGGGAGGCTAGGGGATGGGCTGAAAAAAAAGCAGAATAAGAGCTCTTGGAGTCTCAGGGTGCTTAGGAGACTTGCTAGAGTAGTGGTTTTCAAACTTTTAAATTTCAGGATCCCTTTACTATCTTAAAAATTATTGAGGACCCCAAAGAAATTTTGTTCATATGGGTTATATCTGTTGATATTTACTATCTCAGAAATTCAGAAAAGTAAAAAAAAATTTTAATATGTATTAACTAATTTTAAAGGGACAATAATCAACCCACCACATTAATAAACATATCTTTTTCTGAAAAATAATTTCATTTTCCAAAACAAAGTATGTTAGTGAGAAGAATAGAATTGCTTTACATTTTTGCAAGTCTCTTTACTGTCTGGGTTAATAGAGGACAGCTGAATTTTCATATCTGCTTCTACCTTCAGTCTGTTGCAATATGTTGTTTTAGTTGAAGTAAATGAGGAAAATTTGGTCGCAGATAGTAATTGCAAAAGGGAGGGGTTATTTGATAGCTTTTTTCAGAGAATTGTGAATATTCTCCTTTGATCTGACACCAAAACTTGACAGGTGGTAGTTTTTTTTGTTTTTTTAAACAATTTATTGAAATATTTTATTCATACATGAACATACATAAACGATCAGTGTTCAGTAAACATCATGATCTTACAAAACTACATAAACCATCAGTGTTCAGTAAACATCATGATCTTACAAAACAAACATGCATAACATTATACAGGGCTCCCACACATCACCCCCCCACAAACACCCTGCATTGTTGTGAAACATTTGTTAACAAATCATGAAAGAGCATCGTCAAAGTATCACTACTAACTATAGTCCATATCTTCCTTCCCTATACATTTTTTTAAAAGGATTTATTTATTTATTTATTTATTTATTTATTTGCTTTTATCCATTTTTTCCCTCCCTCTAGTGTTTCTAAGGGAGAAAATGTGTGTGTTAGATAAGCTGTTTAGACATGTGTTAATCGTTCTGTTTGCCATGAATTTATTAATGAATCAACAATATACATTAAATAAGGTGTTTTTAGACAGAAATACACTTAAAACAAGGTTATACATTGACCAGTTAATGAAATGTTGTGACATAGACTTTCAGGAACCTAACATTGTATTTCCCATAGGAGCAATGGTTCAGTATTTGCTAATTCAGTGACTACAGCAAATAATGAGAATTGCCTGTGTTTGTACCCCCTTGAAGTGACAGGCTTACTGAGAAAATGCCTGTCAAATACGCAGGTTGAAACACTATAGTTTGTGTACTAGTTGTTCTTTTAAGTTAAAAATGATGTTTCATGGGAAATGCAGCTAGA
>JAQZBX010064343.1:0-16492 GCA_029593785.1 Cabassous unicinctus
AGCTCCACTGAGATTCCAGGCACAGCTGGCAAATAGGTGGGCCAGAGGATACAGTCTCTGGAAGTACACCTAAAAACTCCTGCATCACATATAGGTTTGAGTAGAAGGGACTGATGGACCATGTGCAGGGATGACTTGTTTGAGTCCAAATCTGTCACTCTCAGGGACACAGATGCCAATGAGGAGCCCACTAATTAGGCATCATTCTCTGGGGCTATCCCCACTTGTATAGGACCTGGGTGTCACCAGAGCCCTTAGGGGTCCCTCAGTGTGGGGTGATATCCACTTAGGTGTTCTATGAGATCCTACTGAAGTATGCATAAGTATTACCTCTGGGATGACCTCCCAACTCTCTTTGAAGTCTCTTAGCCATGTGAACTCATTTCTCCTTACCTTTCCCCCTTTTATTCAAGGTCTTTTTCTCAATATTTTGCCAGTTGGCACTTGGTATTAATCCCTCGTTGCCAGGGAGGCTCATCCCCGGGAGTCATGTCCCACGTTGGGGGGAAAGTAATATCTCTTCAGGATATTTGGTTTGTTCCTTTGGTTGGGCCATCTCTTCCTATTTCCCAGTATCCCTTGCTATTTTTTGCTGATGTCTAAGCATCTGAATATGTTGGTGAATTTACTCTGATGTCCAATTTTTCGCTCTTGTCTATTTTTCTTTCACAGCTCTTCCTTGATATGTTCTGTGACTTATTCTAAATATTTAAAAATTGCCTAACTTAAGTTATCAAAAGTTATCAAAATTGTGCCAGGGATTCACTAATGGGGTGCAGATTTTCTCCCAGGGGTTAGAGTACAGAGAGACTCAAAATCAGGTTTTGTCAATACAACTTCTATACTGGCTGTCAGATGGTGCTCATTTGGAGCACCTTCCCATCGAGGTGTATCATTCTCTGTTTTCCTGTGTTTTGTCTGCCCAGAGCTGAGATTCATAGTGGGCTCTACTGGCTGGATTCACTGGAGAAAAGCTGCCAGAGTTCCCTCCCTTTTCCTGTGTAGTAGCTGACAGGGAGGAAGGTATCTTTTCTACTCTCAGTCAGCTGCATTGAGTCAGGGATTTTACCCCAGCTTAACATCTTTGGGATTCAGGAGGGGAGCACTTCCCCAGTCCCCCAGGGTTTGGTAACTCATGTTTGTTGTTAGGGTTCTTCATCTCTCTGTCCCTCACCATCTTGAGAGTTGTCAAGCCCTCTCCTAGTCTGCCGACCCCCCAAAACAGGTCTATCGGCCTGCTTTTGGCTCTTTCTCCATCGTTTTTGTGAGAGTTGAGCACTACCTGCCTAAACTGATGCCCTCTTTCCAAAATTCATGTACTTAGTTTAAAAAACTAAAGTTGCTTTTATGGAGTAGTTGAGACTTAGGAATTCAACTCTGCCAAAAAATATTGTTGCCAATGTTTAAATGTCTTTTATGGCTAAAGCATGTATTTTTTAAATTACAATACCATATTAATAATATATAGATTGTGTATTATTCAGCCCAAGGACTGGTAATGTGAAATACCAAAAATGGGTCTTTCTGTATAAAAGGTATTTATTTGGGGTAGAATTCCACAGATACCAGGACATAAAGTGTTAAGTTGCTTCTCTTGCCAAAGTTCATTGCCATGTTTTGGGCCAAGACAGCTGCTGATGTTTGCCAGCGTTCAGGCTTCTTTGGTTCCTCTCTTACTGGGATTGCATTTCTCTCCAGGCTTAGCAACTCTGGTCCCTCAACAAAGTCAGCTGTAGACTATCAGGGTAACTGCTCACTTCTATTCTCCTAGGGCCTTCGCTCCAGCATCAAAACTCCTTCTCAAAATATGCTCCTTGTGTCCTCTGCCTTGCCTTTTATATTCAATTCCACCACCCACCAAGGGGTGTGGCTCAATGCTCTACTGACATGGCCTAGTCAATGCCCTAATCCTTAATTATTCATGCCCCAATTAACAGATTAGTTTACAAGCAAGATCCAATTATATTTTTGGAATTCTTAATTACATCAATTTGCCAAAGGGCCGGAGATGGGATAATAATATATATATATATATATATATTTCATTAAAATTAATATATATAAAAATTAAGAAATATTGTTTTGGGAAATGTAATTTGATCAAGTTTCACTTTGAGTAAATGTTTAAATTGTAGCAGTTTCATCCACTAATGGGAGATAATTCAAACTATCTTTGAAAAGAAAGAAAGTCCCTAATTTCCTGGTGTTTTTCTGGAAATTCATAGTCTTTTCCTCTAAAAGGAAGATTTGAGCTTGGCTTTGTCCAGAATAAGAAGTTAGCAGAACTTCAGCCAATGAAGGAGGTCCTGTTGAATCCCCTGGCCTCAGGGATCTTCGGGTGGGTGAATACAGGTTGGAGGCTCAGGAGGCCTGAGTGGAGGAGTGGAAACAGTGCTGTTTTAACTTCCAGGCCTTGGAAACATTCCTGGAGGACAGGCTATCAAGGGAAGGATGGGGTTTGGAACATTCCTTTTGCTATGGGGGTTCTCATGACCCATTTGAGTGACTTCAGTGTATTTACCATATCCATAATCACCTCCTTTAGTTTGAAGCATTTGGTGCTCTCTTTTCTTCAGTTTTGGGACCAGTGAAGTTAATCTCATCAGCATCACTTTTATTCTCTCAACCTTTCTCTAGATATCTTCAAGGCTGGGTATTTTAAAGTCTCTTTCTCTAGCCTGCCATGCAATATGGCAATCTCTGCAAAAACCCTGTGAGCAAACTAATCTTGTCAAGGAGCTGGCATTTCTCTTCAGTGATTAGAGCCAGTGTCTGGGCAAGCTGCTTTTCTCATATATATCTGGCATCTAACAAACTGTGCAAATCTGAATAACAATAAGGGGCCCACCAGTAAGCTGATGAAAAGTGGAATGTGAGGCCTGGACATATATCCCATGGCAGCAGCTCCATCACCAACTCTCACAGCTCCCCAAGGATCAGCCCAGCAACAGGATTCAGAGAGGTTCATAGACTATCTATGGCACTTCTGCCATCCATAAGTCTCTGCCCAGTAACTGTCGATCTGTCACACACAAGAAATCACAGAGAACTCCTCAGGATTCCTCCTGGAACATACCAACAACTGGCAGCTTTGACAAGACATCTATGAGAGGATCTGTGGTGTGTGTTGAAAGGGGAGACGAGAGGCAGAAAATAAAATGACCTTGTCTCCATTACATTCTAATGATCATTCTTCTTTCTCTCTTTCTAATTGTTTTTTTAAAGTAATGTAATATTGAAATACAGTGAAATGTGGCAATCTTAACTGAATAACTGTGAAATCTGTAAAACTTACCACTTCTCCATACCACTTAGTATCCAACAAACATATCAAGATATGAATCATTGATTTCCATTTATCCATACAATAACTCTTGTACCTTCAGTCAACATGCATACACCCTACATTAGCATGCTCCCTTTTTCTGATTCCTTTCACCATAAATCATTTTTGCCACATTTTGTAAGTCATAAAAATGAAAGAAATCAAAATAGATTCTTTGGTGCCTATTTTTAGCTCAAAATAATGTTTTGAAATTTGTCGAGGCTGTTGGTTATGTCCATCAGTAATTCTCTCTGTTTTTTCATTGAGTTCTTTGACATTGAATGACAATGTTACAAAATGTTTATGTATTTTAATCTTGGCAGACTTTTCAGTTGCTTCAAGTTTGGGGAATTATGATTACAGTTATTATGAATATCCATATTCAAGTCCTTTTTTATAAAAACATTTTTTTATTTCCCCTGGGTGAATACATGGTCATAGAAAACCTTAATCATATGAGAGGATATGCAAAATTCTTTCTTTAAACAACTATTGCAGTATCATTTACATAACATAAAATTAAATATACATTTTTTGTAAATGTACAGTGTTGTGCAAACTCAGCCTGATTTAATTATAAAACATTTCCATTGCCCTCAAATTTTCCTCTTCTAATTTACTCCATCAGCTGCATTTGACACTGTTGGCATCACCTCCCTGAAATACTTCTATCAGTTAGCTTCTGGTTCACTACACGTTTTTGTTTGGATCTATCTGACTTTACTGCCATTGCCCTCTGCCTCTTTTCTGGGTTCTCTGTTTCTCCAGAGCCTCTCAGCATGTGTTTCTCTAGGGCTTAGTTTTTGAACAACTTTCCTTCTTTAGCATCCTGTTCTGTCGCTGGAGCATCTTGGTTTTAAAAACCATCTATACTGGCATGATTTCTACATTGATGTATCCATCCCAGTCCATTCCATGCAGTCCTGATACACACACAGCTGCTTCATGATGCCTCTGTGTGGATATCTAACTTGCCAACTGAGAACTCTTGGCTCCTCCCAGGAACCTGCCCCTCTGGCTTCAGCTTTTCATGTACAAGAACTCCACCTGAGAGATGTTCTGGTGACAGCTTTGCCTCCTTTCTTCTCTCTTTTCCTCCACCCCACATCCATCCCATTTGCAGGCCCTGTGCCCCATCATCAGAACAAGCCTACATCTGTCCCCTTCTCTTTGCCTCCACCTCGCTTCCATGTGAGCATTGCTGTTAGAAGATGACTGTGGTTTCCTTCTTCTCCCTCTTGCCCCTATATTTGCTTAAGTGCATAGGAAAAGTGTATTTTGCTGTAGTTTTCACTATTCCATATATTATGCATTAAGTAAAATTTATTATTCATGGTTAGCATATATTCAGTATCTTCACTTATAATTTCTCTGATTATTCTATGAATTGTTGAGAGAGTAGTAAAAAAAATGCCGAATTCTTTCACATACTGTACTTCTGTCACCTATCAAAAGCCATGTTTACAGACGGGTACACAATTTAAATGCTATATCTTCCTGGGGATTTAAACTTTTTACCATTATGAAAGGGCACTCAATTTCTAATATTTTTCTTAGTATCCCTTTTCTTTGATATTGACAAAGTGAAGTAAGATTTACTATTTTAAAAGAGTTTACATGGTATATTGTTTTCCAACTTTTACTGTCTACTTTGCTCTATGTCTTAGATGACTTTCTTAGATTTATGTATCCATGTAGTATACTAGATAGTAGGCATAGTTATATATAGATATACTTATTTTAATCCACTTAACAATTTTGATTAAGAGGAATAGATATATTAAATATAGTTACTATTAAGTACCCCTCAATATAATTACTTTATTTAAATCTGCTTTCTTTGCATAGGTTATTTGTGTTCTCAATTCCATGTTCATTTCTATCTTCTGAGTAATTCTTCTAAAAGTTATAAACTTTATTTTTGTTCTTTATTAGATACACATATGAATCCATAATGAGTACTTTGTTATTGTTTTACTCAAACTTTCGAAAATGTAGCATAGTATATGCATCATTCTGTGTCTTGACTTTTTCACTCAAATGTTTGCGATATTTTCTTGTTGGCATATTTGTTTTGTCATACTTAACTATTTTACAGTTTCCTGTTGTGCATACACCCTTTATTCATTCATTTCTTTACTAGTGGCTACATTACTTTCCTACATGTCTTACTACAAATTGAAGGGAGCTAATGTGGTTCAAGCAGCTGAGTGCCTGCTTCCCACATGGGAGGTCCCAGGTTCAGTCCCCAGTGCCTCCTAAAAACAAAAACAAACAAGCAAAGGAAGAAACCAACTCAGGGGTCCTGGTGTGGCTCAGTGGTTGAGTGCTGGCTTCCCACATACAAGGTTCAATCCCCAGTCCTGGTACCTCAAAAACAAATTCATGTAATGACCACATGATATATAGTTACTTGTACATGTGTCAGTTATTCTACAGTATATTCTCAAAGTGTGATTTTAGAAATGCTTCCTTACTTCTTACATAAGAAAAGCATTCTCCTATATTTCCTTTTAAAAGTTTTATTAGAGTTTTGTTTTCTGTATATTAGTCTTTGTTCCCCTTCCAACTTATTTTTTAAGTATAATGTATGCCAGGGTTCTAATATTTCCTCACATGGGGAGCCAATTACCTTGAATTCATTTTTTGAACATACCATCATTTCCTTCCTGACCTGTGATGTCAGTTCTATCATATACCAAGTTCCCACAAATTCATGGGCATGTTTCTTTACAATATATTCTATTCCATATAACTAATGAATCAATGTCAAATAATTTTAATAATTACACCTTTGTGTAAAGTAACATATTACCTAACCATGGTAATTTAATCTCATGCCACTGTTTCTTTCATTTTACTGCACGAATTTGAACCTCCATTCAGAGCCATGATTAATAGCAGATGTATAGCACGATCCCTATTTGTTCCAGCTTTTAAATAAGAAGGCTTCTAAAAGTCCAACAATAATAATGCATGCTATGAAGTTGCGTAGGACACATTTCCTTTTTATCAATCTTTCTTCCTATGAAAATTCTTAAAAATAGGTTCTGGGCTTTTTATTTTTTTTTTGGCTTTACCATTTTCATGATATTTTTAGAATGAATTTTTTTTTCATTTGTTATGAATCTGCTGAAGGCCTTCTTTATTCTAGGAAATCATAGCATTTTTAATGCGTATGAATTTTCTGATGTCCAATGTGGTGTGACTTCTGGCTGAAAGCTTTTCACATTCACTACACTGATAAGGCTTCTCCCCTGTATGGAATCTTGCATGTAAAGCAAGAGTTGGGAGCTGAGTAAAGGCTTTTCCACGATCTTCAAAACAATAAGTTTTCTCCTGTATGACTTCTAACATGCAGAGTAAGAGATGAACTTTGGGAAAATACCTTCCCACATACATTACATTCATAAGGTTTATCAATTGTATGAAATCTCACATGTACAGAAAGTGATGTGAGCAGAGAAAAGGCTTTTCCACATTCATTCCATTCACAGGGTTTCTCTCCAGTATGAATGTTTAATGAGATACTGCCTCTGGCAGAAGGCTATTCCACATTTTTACATATATAGGGATTCTTTCCACTATGAATTTTCTCATGGTCAGAGAGATTTGATTTACTACTTAAGGCTCTCCTACATTTCTTGCATATGTAGGGTTTTTCTCCAGATTTTTTCTCTGGGGTGTAATGAGGCTTGATTTCTGAATGAAAGCTTTCTCACATCCATCACATTCATAGGTTTCCACTACAGTATGTATTCTCAGATGGTTAATGAGGTTTTCCTTCTGGTTGAAGGTTTTTTCACATTCATTGCATATACAGGGTTTTTCTCCAGAATAAAAGCACAGATGTTTAATGAACTATTGCTTTATGCTGAAGGCTTTTCTGCATTCTGTATATTCATTTTGTTTCTGTCCACTATGAGTTTTTTCTTGTTCTGTGAGATATGATTTGTACCAAAAGACTGTTTCACATACCTTACATGCATAGCCTTTCTTGGCAGTAGGAAATCTCTTGTATCTGAGATTTGACATTTCTTTAAAGCTTTCCCACATATATATGATTTCTCTTCAGTAAGAATTTTCTGATGAATAAAGAGGTATCTGTCAGGTTGAAAACTTTCCCTCATATATTACATTTCTTTGCATGTTCCCCTGTATGGCTTTAAAAATGAGGAGTAAAACATGAGTGTAAAGGGCAGGCTACATTCATGACTCTCATATGGTTTCTCTCTAGTATGAATTTTCTCATATTCCATGAGGTTTTGTTTCAGATGGAAGCACTCCCTGTTCATTACAATACTAACTAATGTATGAATATTTCATGCTCAATGAGATTTAATGTCTGGCTGCAGGATTTCCAATATTGCTTACATACACCATGTTTTATTCCTGCATGTTTCTTTGATGTGACTCTAGCTTTCCCAAATTCAGGAAATTCCAAATGGTTTCTCTGAAGGATTAAATCTTAGGTATCTCATGAGGCTGAATTTCCAAAAAAACTTCACACTCATTACACTTAAAGGGGACGACTACCATGAGGGGAAAACCGGCAAAACTCATTGTCTTCACTCGTTTTTCCTTACATAGATTCCCACATGCTTAGGTAAGCATGATGCAAATTCCTTCAAAGTGAAGTTACATTCATAGGAGTATTATTTTGAGGAAACAATGATTACGGTCAGATAAAATATTTTCCCAACTTTCTTACATTCTCTGCCTTCATTATAAGTCTGTACTGCTGTGGAAGAAGATATAGCTTCACTCACAAGCCTTTTGTTAAGTGTTTCTTTCTGCTTCTTTCTGTCCTATGCTTCTTCATAGTTTGTGGGATGCACCAAAAGCAATGGTTGGAGGGAAATTTATAACATTGAATGCATTCCTAAGAAAAGAGGAAAGATGCAATAACAATAATCTAAACTTCCAATTTGGGAAGCACAACAATATCTCCTTTTTATTTGTTCTATCATTCATGGTTCTTCTTGCTTCAAATGAGCATCACATCCAGGTTGGTGACTTCATAAGTAAGAAATGGGGAAGTGATACAGCACTTGATTAATGGAAGGGCCAAAACAACACCCCAGAAATCAAACCTGGAAACTTCAGGCTTCTGAAGAATAAGAAAGGGACAGCTTCCAAAAATGCGTGACTAACGTGGCTCCAGAACAAAGGCCAAAATGGCAACCCAGCAAATACTGAATACATTGTTTCGGGCTGACTTTTTTTCATTTTTTTTCCTTCTGTTTATTTGGATGAGATGTACTATTTAATTTTCTTTAAAGTTTCCCGGGTAATTTATAACGTTTTTGCTTGCCTTTCCAAATATGCACTTATTATTTGTCATTGAAATGCCAAATAATGGATTTTAAAACATTTTAAATCCTGTATTAGTCAGCCAAATGGGTCCTGGTGCAAAATACTAGAAATCTGTTGGTTTTTATAAAGGGTATTTATTTGGGATAGAAGCTAACAGTTACCAGGCCATAAAGCATAATTTCTTCCTTCACCAAAGTCTCTTACCTCATCATGGAGCAAGACAGTTGCCGACATTGGCCTTGGTTCAGGCTTCTGGTGTTCTTCTCTTCCCAGGGCTGTGTTTCTCTCTGGGCTCAGCTCTGCTGTTTCCTCCACAAGATCAGCTGTAGACTATGAGGCTCTCTAAGCTTTGCCTCTCTCCACAGGACCAGCTGTGAACTGTCAGGTGAATGGCTTGTCTCTTTTCCCTGGGGCCTTCTGTCCTTGCTCATCAGAACTCCAACATCAGAAACTACTCCAAATCTGTCCTTTCCCATTTCTTTTTTTGATTGAGGCACCCACCCACCAAGGGGAGGGGCTCAAAACCCTATCGACTGTGGCCCACTCAACACGCTTATCATAACTTAATCATGCCCAGAATAACAGGCCAGTTGACAAGCATAATCCAATATCTATTTTGAAATTCATAATGATATCAAAGGGCTATATATCTATTTACATATCTTATGCTATATATTATTTTATGGCGTATTTTAAAACTTTATTGACGTCCTAGGCCACAGTTATCATTATTACTTTATCCATTCAACAGTCCTTTAGACATATGAATTTAATTAAAAGATATTGTTCTTCAATCCATCCTGAATCTTGAACCTTCTGTGATTATATTCTTTCTGTCTGAAGGATATTCTTTTACATTTCTTTTAAAGTATCTTGCTGCTAGCAAACTTTAATAGACCTTCCTCATCTGTAAAAGTATTCATTTCACTTCTCCTTGAAGGATTGAGATGAATTAAATCTCAGGCCTTCTACAATCTCCACTGCTTTTGAGAACACCCTTAGGTTTGAGATTCTCCATTCTGTTGTAAATGTAAACCAGTTCTTTGGAGTAGAAATTAGTGGCTTTTATTTTACATCCTACTTCCTGAAAACCTACCCCAAGTCAAAATCTGTGTCCTCTGGCTCTGGTGATTTGAATAATGGATGGCACACCTCTTGAGTTACGCACTTTATGTTGGAACTAAGTGTTGGTGGAGAAAACACAGTACATTGAGTTCTTCTTGGGACCAATTTAGGGACCAGTTCAATGGTAATCAGCATCCCAATTTGCTCAATGATGGCCACACCAAAAGTACACCTACTGCTTTAAGAGTTACCATTTCTCCCAGACTTAAGAGACCTCTCCTGATTCCTGTGACCTGGGTTAATGTCTTTCTTTGAGTTTTGTGGAGACTCTGGAAAATTATGTTCTTACTACCCCATTTCTGTGTGTGTGCGCCTCTTGTATGTAGGACATTTTGGTTAGATTCATATAAGGGGCTTTTTGAATAGGTCATTTTTGTTAGATTGCTTTATTTTAGTTAAGGACCTCTGATTAGATTTCAGGCACCAGCATGGACCCTAATCATTGTGCTGAAGTCCTGCATACATGGAACAAACAGAGAAAGAGTGCTGCCATGTTTACCCTACCATGTGGGAGAGGGCTCCAGGATCTCCTATATCTGTGGAGAGACACAGAATCCCTGAGAGGCTGAGGGAGAGGCAAGAGGCTGGAGTCATGGAGCAGCTTGCAACTGAAGACATCCAGGCCATAGGTGAAGGAAGATGTGTGAGTAATGGTGCCTAATGGCCCACTGCTGAGGTCAGGGAGAAAGTGAATTTTGAGGAGAAGGCAGAGAGATAGGCAGGGCCTGCATTTTGCCTTAGCAATAGTCTAGCAGCAGCAGACCCTTTGTAAGGCAGCATTTTTTAAGATGTCTTGATTTGGACATTTTCACAGCCTCAGAAATGTAAGTTTAACACAAATAAATTCCAATAAGATCCAACCTATTTTTGTTATTTTCCTTTGTCAGCACTTGGCAAACTCAAACAGCTATGGACACAGTGTTGGACTGCTGCCCTGTTCGCAAATGGCAGTGTGATGCTGTAGTCCAGTGAATTCACCTGTAAACTGTGGGTGTCTCCAGACTAGGTGGGAATGAGTACTTGTAAGATGGAGGGGGAAGTGCTTTTGGCCAGCAAGACCTGCAAGACAGGGAGTCAGGCAGGGGTGTCACATGGTTTCGGGACTAGTATAATGTCACAGATGCTCCAATATGAAGTCCCTTCCTCAGGCATGGGTTGGCCAGGTGAGTAGGGGCAGATAAAACATGGGACCTGGGGTCTGGTGCAGCATAGGTTTCAGGGAACAGAGAGGAGACCATCTGCTCCTGCGCCTTTTGTCTTTCCCTCCTTCCCTTGGCCTCCAGCATTGACCTTCTGAAGAGGGTGATCTTACTGCACCCCCCTGGGTATCAGCCACAGACTCAGGTCTCCTGCTTCCAGTCTACATTCACCTTCTCCATTCTTGGCACAGCTACAGAAAGAACAATGCCAAGAAGAAACCTGTTGGTGTCAAGAAGTAAATGTTAAAATTAAAATTACAGCATTGGCTACAAAAATAACATCACCAGAATGAGCAACATTTTAGTTCAGTCACCCTAATAAATATTATGGGAATCCCAGAAAGTCCTGGGACCTAGGGCTGACAAGAATAAAAGTGAGGTTGTGAGATAGTTCATTGTTTGCAGAAAAGCTCAGAGGGTTCAGATGCCAGAATTTCTCAGACTAATTAAATATTAAATTTTCAACACATTGTTAACAGTGTTGGAAATGATGCAGACCTCTTCAATCCCAGAAAAGAATGGAGGGTTTGCATGGGAAGAAGGTGATGTACAACTGAAGAACCTGGAATGTAATACATGCTCACGGCAGTTCCCCCAAGCAGAGAAGAAATATCCTGTTTTGGAACAAATCTCTCAGAGCCTGAATGAAAACAACATCATAAGTTCTGGATCTGCAAAGGAAGACAGGGAGAAAGCCCTGCTCAGCACTCACAGTCTAGTTTGTGATGTGAGTCACTCTAGCAGTTCTTCCCTGGGGAGTAAGCAGCAGAAAGTCCATCTTCTCCTGTGGTGCTAACAGCCCTCTAACCTTACACATGTAGAGGACAGTGTGGCCTTCACAGGGTCATGTCCATGCTCCTCGTGCTCCATGCTCCCTCTTGCTGAAGGAATCTTCCACACATCCAGGCAGCTGGGCAGGGGGCCGAGTGGAGTATGCACTTTTCCTTTATGGGTGACTGTATTTGCAAAGGATGACGGGATGTGGCCCCAAAGTAGTCTTGCAGATACAAATCACTATCTTCAAATCAACCACTTTGTGTGATTTCATTCTGTACTCTTTTCATAATTTCTTTTAAATTATAACCAAATTATCAGTGCAAAGAATACAAAAATAATTTGTGTGTAATGACAAACAGCAAAATTTCTTCTCTAGGCTCCACCCCCATTCCTCCTTCCTCAGAGTTATCTGCACTGGCAGATTCTTTGGGGTACAAATTTCTGTTTGTATATACCTGCATTCTCTAGTTTCATCCATCCCTATCATATATGAGAAAAATATTGCACTACAACTTAAGCATATAAATAAATTTCCTAACTTTTAAAAATACTTGATATTAGATGTGTATTGTCTAATTATTAAAAGATCATTTCTGATTTAAAATAATAAGGAAAATTGGAGTTAAGTAGAAAGCAGGCCACTGTAGTTCAGTGAATGTTAAACTTGAATCCTCATCAGAATCAGGTGAAGAAACTGAAAGAATATAAATGGATGGGGTGCCTTATAAGAAAATGCTACAGTAATGGGCAGCATTATTTTTAAAATGGTAATTCTTTAAATGCTTAACCAGAATGTAAGGGATTGAAGAACCAGTGAAAACAACCAGGATAAATTGAAATAAGTGGAAAGCCCATCTTTACATAAACTAAGAAAAATGTCCGTTTTTGATGCATAAATTAGTGTAAAAATTGAACACAGATGAGTGTGGAAAAAGATGTGGGAGGAAGCACAGCTCAGAACAAACTGCAAGTGCATGTTTCCAAGAGGAGAAAGACATCTTGAATTACACAGTCAGAACCACTTCCTTAAAAGATTGGCAACAAGTTGCACAGACTAGAGGTGGAGATAATTTGGAGATTCACATTCATTCCATTCACAGGGTTTCTCTCCAGTTTGAATGTTGGAATGTTTAATGAGATTCTGCCTCTGGCTGAAGGGTAGTCCACATTCCTTACATATTTAGGGTTTCCCTCCATTATGAATTCTCTCATGGTCATTGAGATGTGATTTGCTGCTGAAGGCTTTCCTACATTTCTTACATATATCGGGTTTCTCTCCAGTTTGTATTGTCTGGTGTGTAATGAGGCTTGATTTCTGAATGAAAGCTTTCCCACATCCATCACATTCATAGGATTTCTCACCAGTATGTATTCTCAGATGGAAAACGAGGTTTTCCTTCTGGTTGAATGCATTTCCACATTCATTGCATATATAGGGATTTGTCCAGCATGAATGCTCTGCTGTTTAATGAACAAATGCTTTGGGCTGAAGGCTTTTTTGCATTCTTTACATTCATTTTTTTCTGTCAACTATGAGCTTTTCCATGTTCTGTGAGATATGATTTGTACCTGAACGCTTTTTCACATGCCTTACTTGCATAGGGTTTCTTTGCAAGAGGAAATCTCTTGTATTTGAGGTTTGACATTTCAATAAAGCTTTCCCACATATATATGATTTCTCTTCAGTAAGAATTTTCTGATGAATAAAGAGGTGTTCTGTCAGGTTGAAATCTTTCCCACATGTATTACATTCTTATGCTTGTTCCCCGGTATGGATTTTAGAATGAGAGTAAAACATGATTGTAAAGCGCACACTCTATTCAGGACACTCATATCTTTTCTCTCTAGTTTGAATTTTCACATATTCCATGAGGTTTTGTTTCAGATGGAAGCATTACCAAATCCATTACAATACTAACTAATGTATGAATATTTCATGGTCAATGTGACTTATTGCCTGGCTGAAAGATTTCCAAAATTTCTTACATACACAGGGTGTTTCTCCTGCATGTTTCTTTGATGTGATTCGAGCTTTCCCAAAACCATGAAATCCCAAATGGTTTCTCTGAAGGATTAATTATCAGGTATCTCATGAGGTTGAATTTCCAAGAAAACTTCACACTCATTACATTTAAAGGGGAGGACTACCATGTGGGGAAAACCGGCAAAACTCATTGTCTTCATTCTTTTTTCCTTACATAGATTCCCTCATGCTTAGGTAAGCATGATGCAAATTCCTTCATAGTGAAGTTACATTCAAAGAAGTGTTATTTTGAGGAAACAAAGCTTGTGGTCAGAGAAAATATTTTCCCAACTTTCTTACATTTTCTGCCTTCATCTTAAGTCTGTACTGTTGTGGAAGTGGATATAGCTTCACTCACAAGCCTTTTGTTATGTGGTTCTTTCTGCTTCTTACTGTCTTATGCTTCTTCATAGTTTGTGAGCTGCAGCAAAAGCAGTGCTTAGAGGGCAATTTATAACATTGAATGCATTCATTAGAAAAGATGAAAGGTCCAATATCAATAATCTAGGCTTCCAATTTGGGAAGTGCAACAATATCTCCTTTTTATTTGTTCTATCATTCATGACTCTTATTGCTTCAAATGAGCATCACAACCAGGCTGGAGACTTCATAACTAGGAAATGGGGAAGTGATACTGCACTTGATTAATGGTAGGGACAAAAGAACACCCCATAAATCAAACCTTTATCCTTCAGGCTTCTGAAGGATAAGAAATGGGCAGCTGCCAAAGATACATGACTAAGGTGGCTCCAGAACAAAGGCCAAAGTGGCAACCCAGGAAATCCTGAATACTTTGTTTCGGACTGACTTTTTTTTCATTTTTTTTCCTTCTGTTTATTTGGTAGAGAGGCACTATTTAATATTCTTTAAAGTTTACTGGGGAATTTATAACATTTTTGCTTGCCTTTCCAAATCTGCACTTATTACTGGATTTTAAAACATTTTAAATCCTGTATTAGTTAAAGAGGCCATTCTTTCCCAATTGAGTGGGCTTGGAAGCCTTGTCAAATATCAGATGATGGTATATGCGAGGATCTATATCAGAACTCTCAATTCGGTTCCATTGGTCGGTAGGTCTATCCTTGTGCCAATACTATGCGGTTTTGATCACTGTATATTTGTAGTAGGTTTTAAAGTCAGGTAATGTGATACCTCCACCTTCATTTTTCTTTTTCAGTATGTCTTTGGCAATTCGGGGCCTCTTACCTCTCCAAATATATTTTGTGGTTAGTTTTTCCAGTTCCTTTAAAAAAATGCAGTGTTGGTTTTTATTGGGATTGCATTAAATCTATAGATTAGTTTGGGTAGGATAGACATCTTGATGATGTTTAGTCTTCCTATCCATGAACAGGGAATATTTTTCCATTGATTCAAGCCTTCTTTGATTTCCTTTAACAGTGTTGTGTAGTTTTCTGTATATAAGTCCTTTACATCTTTAGTTAAATTTATTCCTAGGTATTTGATTCTTTTAGTTACTATTGTAAACGGTATTTTTTTCTTGATTTCCTCCTCAGATTGCTTGTTATTGGTGTACAGAAATGCTACTGATTTTTGAGCATTTATCTTGTAGCCTGCAACATTACTGAAGTCATTTATAAGTTCTAGAAGTTTTGTTGTAGATTTTTCAGGGCTTTCTATGTATAAGATCATATCGTCTGCAAATAATGACATTTTTACTTCTTCCTTTCCAATCTGGATGCCTTTTATGTCTTGTTATTGCCTCAGTGCTCGGGCAAGTATTTCTAAGACAATGTTAAATAGGAGTGGTGATAGAGGGCATCCTTGTCTTGTTCCCAATCTCAGAGGGAAGGCTTTTAGGATTTCACCATTGAAAATGATGTTTGCTTTCGGTTTATCATATATGCCCTTTATCATATTCAGAAAGTTTCCTTCTATACCTATCTTTTGCAGTGTTTTTATCAGGAAAGAGTGCTGTATTTTGTCAAATGCTTTTTCTGCATTTATAGAGATGATCATGTGATTATTTTCTTTCAATCTGTTTATATGGTGTATTACATTGTTTGATTTTCTTATATTGAACCATTCTTGCATACCTGGGATGAAACCCACTTGGTCATGGTGTATAATCCTTTTGATATGTTGTTGAATGCGGTTTGCAAGTATTTTGTTGAGGATTTTAGCATCTAGGTTCATTAGAGAAATTGGTCTGAAATTTTCCTTTCTTGTGGTATCTTTGTTTGGTTTTGGTATTAAGGTAATATTAGCATCATAGAATGAGTTAGGCAATATTCCTTCTACTTCTATTTTTTGGAAGAGCTTTAGCAGAATTGGTGTTAGCTCTTTCCAGAATGTTTGGTAGAATTCAGCTGTGAAGCCGTCTGTTCCTGGGCTCTTCTTAGTTGGGAGGTTTTTGATGACTGAGTCTATTTCTTTACTTGAAATTGGACTGTTGAATTCATCAATTTCTTCTTTTGTCAATGTAGGCTGTTTGTGAGTTTCTAGAAACTTGTCCATTTCCTCTAAATTATCATTCTTGTTGGCATAGGGAGAAGAATACCATCTCACACCCTATACAAAAATCAACTCCAGATGGATCAAAGATCTAAATATAAGAGCCAAAACCATAAATACCTTGGAAGAGAATGTAGGGAAGCATCTACAGGATCTAGTAATAGGAAATGGTTTCATGAACTTCACAGCCAAAGCACGAGCAGCAAGAGAAAAAATAGATAAATGGGATTTCATCAAAATTAAAAGCTTCTGCAC
>JAQZBX010064344.1:0-16515 GCA_029593785.1 Cabassous unicinctus
GAACCCGGGGCCTCTCATATGGTAAACGGGTGCTCTATCCATTGCGCCACACCCGCTTCCTGCCGTGAGGTTGCTGCATCAGCCCACTGCACCCCTCAGGCCGGCGTGCCCTCACAAGGAGGCTTCGGGACGCGAACTCGGGCCTCCCATATGGTAAACGGGGGCTCTATCCACTGAGCCACACCCGCTTCCCGCCCCTCCTCACCCCTTTTGAATAATTTTTAATAGTTTCCATGAGACTTTTTATCTGGGTTTGAATTTGCTGCATATTTCACTATATGCAAATGTCCACAGTGCAGCCTGGTAGTTTATGAAATGTCAGAGGACAGGAATTCCTGGGGAGAGTAATGTCCTGATAAATGCATAAAATGGACCAATGAAATTTTGAGGGACCAAAGAGAACTTTTATATGCTTTGTGATTTTTGGAAACCATGTGCATGTTTGTACTAAACTGAATGTTTTTATTTAGCATTTATTTATTCGATCCAGAAATATTTGTTAAGTATGCTAGGCATGGAGGGCACAAAACTGATTATGTGACCATTCTTGAGGAGATGGACATATAAAAAAAAGCTAGCATTTAGCATGATAAAATTTGCTTGAGGTATGGATACAGACAGGGGAGGCAGCACAGAAGAACAACTGATCATGGCTGAAGTAGGAAGAGAAAAGCAGAAGGCATTGGTCAGGTGTGGTTAAAATGAGTCATACCGCTGTAATAAAGAAACAGACAATAAAATGACAAGGTTATATGGTTGCTTTACCCTTAAGATGGCACTATAAACTCATAATTCCTTTGTAGAGAAGAATACATAAAAATAATTGAGATTTATCCAGAATTTTCACCCAACTCCTAATATAAACCAAAATGGCTTTTTATGTGTCAGACTCTGCTCTAAAAGCTTGTATGTTTTATTCTCATTTAGTTTTTTTAACACCCTTATAAAGAGGGACTAGTATTTGGCCCACTTTACAGGATGAGGAGAAGGAGTCAGAGAGGGTGTAAGTGACTTGCCCTCAGTTCCATAGATTGTAAGTGGCAGATCCAAGACAAACTGAGACAGCCTGAATCTAGAAGCCATGCACTTAATTACCATGTTGCATTACCTCTTTATAGCGAGCCACCTGTTGAAAATGCAGCAACATTAGAATCATAAGTCATAAAAATTCATTTCTTTTCTAGTTCAGGTTAAGTTACATGGGAGAACATGTCGCCTGCACTGGTATGAGAAGTAAAGGAGCCAGGTTGTAGCCCTCAGAGAGTGACAGAAGACATAGGGCATCTGGAACACCAGGGTACCAGGTCTTGGTGATTTCCGCCTCAGTGCTGGTTCTTGCTCCTTTTGCCAGACCTCTGCCCTGCCCAGGCTAGATGCCCCTCCTTGGCCCTCCTGTAGCACAGGGGGCATATGACCTCATGGTGCCCAGCACACATGGTTTCCCTAACTAATCTGTGAGCATCTTTGTAACTTCTGTGCCTGGTATAATGGCCTGAGGCATAACTTTCTCAAGAAATCCTTGCTGAACTTTTTCTTCTTCCGTATTAAACCAGACCTCATATCAGAGTCATGATTCTATAAGTATCCTCTCCTTCACTCCCTTATATACTTTAAGAATCTCCACCCCAGACAGCACATTATAGGAGAGGAGGCAACCTGTGTGAGAAAGCAGTTTCTATTCAAAGCACTTGTGGATTTAAGTGCTGCTGAGAATTGGAATAAATGCAAACACTGGGCTTAAATTGTTAAGCAGTACCTAATTAGATAGTATGTCTTTCCCCAAGGATTTCTAGGCCTGGAAAAACTCTACTGTGTTTACTATTCTTCACATTTTCATCTAGGTGGAATATACTTAAAACGAATGCCCTGGCAACCTGGGCAGGGAAAAGAAGCATCAGAAGGGCAAATCCTGCAAAAGGTGCATAAATGAGGGAGGGAGAGTTAATCTGCTCACCTTCTACCTCCCCTTTTCTCTTGTATGAGCTGCAGGGGTTTTTTTTGGTTGTCTCTTAGCAACAATTGGTAACAATGACCCTTTCTGCCCTGCGTCAATATCTTATCCCCAGTCTCCCCTGTTCTTCACTGAAGAACAGTTGCCCCAAACCAGTGTCCCAAGTAGTATTCCCAGTTTGTCAACTTGCAGGGCAATTTTGGTAGCCAATACATCCTCCTGAGAAGGGAAAACTTGGAATCTCTAGCTGTAGTTAAAATCCATATGGGAGATGGAGTTCGTAGGAGGGCTGTCAAGTACAGGAGGCAGTTGTGTAGAGATTAAGAGCACAGGTTTGGGAGTGAAATAGACCCAGGTACAAACCCAGGCTCTGTACTAGCTGCTGACCTTGGGCAGATTTAGTTTATTTATAAAATGTAAATATTACTGGGATCTACCTCATGGGTTGTTGTCAGGATTAAATAAAGGAATAAATGTAAAGTTCTTTGAATGTCTGAAAATAAGCTTTCAGTAAATGTTAGCTATGATTATTACTATGGATTTATGTCATTCAAGGAAGCTGGTAAATGACCTCATTCATTAACCACATATCATAACCCCTTACTATGCACTGCATCCTGTGTTAGGTACTGGTGATACAATTTTTATTCCTTTATTCAGCAAATATAACTATAACTAAGGACTGGAATAGTGCTTGGAGGAAATTATAAGGCTTAGTATACAGTTCAATTGGTCAAGCATTTATTTGTTGAGCACCTAGTATACCCCAGACATTCTTCTGGGTACTGAGAATTCAGAAATAAGACAGACAAGAATCCTTGCCCTCATGGAGTTTACATTCTAATGAGATAAATTTTGGAGAAAAATTGAGATTGTTTATGGGAAATAAACCTCTCTTTTAAAATTAATTATTGTATCATTCAATGCAGTGTGTATGTCACTAACGAAAGGGCTTAAGAAACATTTCATTGTGGCAGAGGAGAGATTCAAATCAGAATCTGCAGTTATGTAGTGACAGTATTCTGATAAAGAAAAATAATGAAGAATTAGTTGATTACTAGTAAAAAGATTTTCAAATTATCTTTTATTAGGCAATTCTGTAATTTCATAACAGCTATTTTGGTATATGAAAATGTATATACAATTTTCTAAACATGTAAATAGAAAGCAGCAGTTTAGTATATCTGCTTGAATTCATGTTGTTCAAAACCTTACCAAAACATTTGTTATAAAAATCATTAAAATTGTTTAAAGTGTTTATAAATATTGTTGGATGTGTGCGCATAAACATTTTCAAGCTTGCTTTACAAAAAAAGTTCAATTTCTATCCATGTGCTCATAGTGACTCTCAAAAGTAGTTCAAAGAGGAAAGAAAAGGATAGCATTGCCTTGCAATGCAGCATTAATACTGACTTACTCTGTGACATTCATAAAAGATCCTTTGTTATCACATATAGCAAAAATACTAAAAATTAATATTCCATTTTTATGAAAAAACAAACCAAAGAAAAAAACTCAAAAACTTATAACCTACCTATAAGACTATTTTCTTAGACTACTTGTTACCATGAAAAACTGCATTCAATCTGCAGATATTACTGACACCTCACATTATTTACTTTAAAAATATTTAAGACAACTGAAATTCAGAAGGAAACCCACAAGAACTATTCTCCTCCCAATACATTCACTGAATGCAGATTTAATTGAGCACATCTCATTTTGAATGTGCCCTTTATCTGTGTACTTTAAAGTGGCTACAACATAACACATTTGTCTTTTTAAATGGTACTAACATTAAAATGGATGATCTATGCAAAACCAGCAGCCTGTACTTCTAGTAACAGTTGTCATATGCAAAAAGGAAAAAAAAAGCCCTGAGTCAGTATTTTTTTTTTTGCAAAAGTAATGAAAAAAGGTGCTCTGAAGTCATTTTATAACTTATGAAATGATTAAGACTGTCCAGCATTCATTTGTTTTGTTTTCATTTTGATTGAAGAGAGGTACATACAGTTTTTGTTTTTTGTTTTTAGTTAATCCAATTCAGATCATGTCTTAATACTCAATTTCATTTAAGTCCTCAGAGTATCCTGATGATTGTTGAATTATATCTTCCATTTCTGTTAGGAAAGACAAAGAGACAATAGTTTTCTCTATTTTTATTACAGAAATATACATAATTTGCATTCTTGTAGTTTGAGACTGTTTTGCAAAATTCATTTTCAATCAAACTTATATAATTAGGAAAAATACTGTTACCTTCACAGGGTCCTGCCTGAAATTTAACATCATCAATGGCAATATCACTTCTTATTGACAATCCTCGAACAGCTTCAAAAATTATCTGAAAAAATAATTAGGTTGAATTTAGAACTATATAGAAAAATAATGCCTGTCAGGGATAGAGCTAGGCTTTGTGGGGTGGGATGCTTAGATTGTTCTTGGGGCTCCTTTTATGGAAAAGGATACAAAATTACAAATTCAGATTTAGATACAGAAGTGAATATTAGAATTTAAAAACAAATTTATAACAAATTATTGGGGCCTTGGAGAGTCAGATCTCTTTAGGCAATTTCCCAGAAATCTTTACCAAGAAATGCTTCCTAGAGGTGACCAGATTACCTCTCCTACCTGGGACACTCTTCTCTCAGTATCTCCCAGCACACACATGGTCTGTGAAAACAAGGGGCCCAGAAACTTTTAAGTTTGCTTAGGCTCCTGATAAATCTGCCTCTGATACTGGTACTAGGTGGATGAATTTAATGTGACTTATCATACCCATGAATGAATAGGAAAACATAATAATTAAATTTACCAATGATTCATACATCATGTTAAACATCATAACATCAAAGACACAAGCCTTGGGAAAAGCAGAAATTAGTTTAATGAGTTTAGGTGCTGAGAAGAATATAAATGATCAAATATTCTGGTTCTAGATAAACAGATTACTTTGCCAACTCTAAGGCCATCCCAACAGTGGTTAGTGACCTACTGAATAATTTAGGAAGGACTGTGATAATGAAAATTGTCCAGATGACACATTTGCCCTGCTCATTTTATGATCAAAAGACTCCCCATTCGACTAGCTGATAATTTTAATTAAATGAAAGAATATAAATCGGATAATTACTGAGTGTATGAAACTATCTTGAAATTAATGACTCAGAGAAGCTTCAATCACAGACATGTGGCAAAATATATAAATGCTAAGGATGCAGCCATAAACAAGAATTCAAATAAATGGCAGAAAGAGGAAAAACTTTTCTACCATGCCTAGATAGGAGGAGGATGAGTAAAGTTACATGTTTTGGCTTTCTAGACAACAATAAAATCTTTTTGACCTCCAGAAAGCATCATTTGTGAGTTTTAAAGAATTCCAATGCCTGGGTCCAACCCCAAAATGCAATGGAAAATGTAATAGATAAATTACCCTGATGGAATTATATTCTGAATAGTCTGTAGTAGAATCAAACACTTGATTTTATATGACCTTCTCCTCTGAAGTCCTTTATTGCTTTGGTGATAACCATTTATAGCACTATGATTTTTCCTTTGTAATATAAATACTTAGTATCTCTTCTCCTGCTACATTGGCCACAGTATTCATCTGATTTACCTTTGTACCCAAGGACTAACCAAATGTATGATGTAGTAGCTCCTGAACAATTTTTTTTAAAATTTCCAGAATAAATACAATAAACATAGGATTAAATAATATATGACCTTGATTCCCAAACCCAGGAGGGAACTCATAGGGGTGCTGGAGGATATTTTCCAATTTCAAAGGGAACAGTGATAATCCAGTGGATACCTTGTGAACTACTGGCTCAAGATCATTCAAAGTTTCAACATTAAAATGTCCTACATTCCTTTTGATGGCATCAAATCTTTATAAAGCTGGTTTTTTTGGTAGTTGACAAAAAGCAAGCACATGTGAAAATCAGCATGGGATATGAAATGAGAGTGGCAGTGTCCAATCTGATTCCAAGGTTTGAGAAGTTGTGTAGGGCCCAACAGGTATACACATCTTCTTAATAAATAATTTCAGTTATTTAAGAATTTAAAAATTATGTTCTCATTCAATTTAAGTGTATTTTTTTTTCAACTGGCTTCTGAGTTTCTAGGACATAAACATTTTTTAGGTTGTTTAGATCTAACTACTTAATAAATAGAATGGTTAGTATTTATTCTGGCCTAGGGGCACCAAGAAGAAATTACAGAGACTAAGGGTACCATGAACCAATAGTTTGGAGACCTGGATCTAAAACAGTCTTAGGCAAGTACCCAGCACACAGTAATTCCTAATAAATGTCACACGTTATTGTTAGCAATATAAATGGTGTAAACATTCCACTTTCTTTCAAAAGCATCAAAATATAAGAACTAAGGAGAAAAACATCTGAGAGCAGAGGAAGAAACATAAACAGGGAATCCAAAGGAAATGGATTGATTTTTGTGTTTTTGAACAATAGTGAGATTAGGGACTGATTGAGACTTTAATCAATCCGTTAGGAGGAAGCATGATTGAAATTTTGCCACCTGAGGCATTTCTTCTCCATGGATAAGCTGATGATTGGGCTGATTTCAGGAGACCATCCACAGGATCAGTCTCAAATGGCAGCAGTACTACAGCACTCTAAAAACCACCCCCACCCCCCACCCACTGATGCTGTACACCTTTACTTCTCCAGCTCCATTCTTTCTTCTCTGAACTCCAGTCTCATATCCTACAGTTCACTTGACATACCCCTTGGATGTCGAATGCACATCAAAAACAGCATGTCCAAAATCTTTTAATTTCCCTACTGCCCTCACTCCTCCATATCTGCTCCACCTGAAATCTTCCTAATCTCAGTAAACGGCAACTCCATTCAACAGTTGCTCAGGCCAAAAGCTCTGGAATCATCTTTACTCCTCTCTTTCACACTCCACTTGACACAAAGATGACCTCTTGGCTTGATGTAAAATACATACAAATGCTGATGAGTTCTCCTCACTTTGTACCGCATAGTCCAAGCTATTCCTTCTTCTTGCCAGGACTGTTACAGTAGCCTCCAGCATCTCCTTGCCCTCTACAGTCTACGCTGTACATAGTAGCTGGAGTGATCTTTTGAAAATAGAAGGCAGATCATATTAACTTCAAACCATCTAATGGCTTCTCATTGCTTTTGAGATAAATTTCAAACTTTTTACCATGCCCTACAAAGTCCTTCATGATTACTCCCTGATACTTCTTTGACCTCATCATCTGATCAGCTTTATTCATTTTTCTTCACAGCACTCATCACCTGATATTACATATTTTTGTCTATATTTTTAATTTACTTTCCCTAGCTGTCCCTCACTAGAAGGTAAACTCCAAAAGAGTAGGAACTTTATTTATTATATTCATTGTAGTTCCCCCAGCACCTAGAATAGAAAGTGGTCAATAAATATTTATTAAATGAGCTATTTTGGCCTCATATTATAGGAGCTCAGTCTAGGTACCTGAAGTAACTATTGAGAATCCCAGGTCTGCCATGGTGATATAAATTAGAGACCAGGGAGATTTTGGAAGGCATATATTTTTAGACACAATGATAATACCTTTTTAATAAGCTTTATTTTCTAAATTTTTTTTCCTATTTTCATAATCCAACAATTTCATTTTTATTTATTTTTATTTTTTATTTTTTGGAGGTACCGGGGATTCCTGAGAACTCCTCATGACAGATTCACATTTGTTCTATTCTAAGCCAAAGGGGACGTCTGGAGTCTTCCTCCTAGATTGTGATATTAAAATCTGCAAGGCCAGGGGAGCAGATGTGGCTCAAGTGTTTGGGTGCCTGCTTCCCATGTATGAGTCCCGGGTTCAATCCCTGGTAACTCCTAAAAGCAACAACAACAACAACAACAACAAAACAAAAATCTGCAGGGGCATTTTGTACTGCAAAATGCCACCTCAGATGCATCGTATCCTGTACACAAACCAAGCATTTCAAACAACCAGCCATCCAGTAAGTCTCGTCTGCAAAAGGCACTGTGCCTGACCTGGGCTTAGACGCCAAGAGGTCGTCTGTTCCCCAAAACCCAATTCTTAGAGCACTTGTACATCAGCATCACTTGGGAGTTTTAAAGAATACCGATGCCCGGGTCCCATCCCCAACAGTTCAGATTCAATTGGTCGATGACAGAGATTCTTCATCTTTAGTGTGGATCAGAATTTTCTGGAGGGCTTTTTAAACACACTGCTGGGTCCCTTTGCCAGAGTTTCTGATTCTGTACTTCTGAGTTAAGGCCTGAAAATGAGCATTTCGGATGATTTTGTATTTCAGGCGAACATGCATTTCAGGTGGTGCCTTTGCTGCTGGCTTTCAAGCCGCACTTTGAGTCTTACTTGAATAGGGTAGAAGTATGCGTGCCCTGATAGCCAAACAAAATTAATCCATCATCTCTGAATGATGAGCAATTATGTTAGTTCCTGAGTAATCCACTTTCTTTCTGTAAACAGATATTAAATCGCTGTCAAAATCACTCCTAGGCCTATCAGTTATTCTTTACCACATTTCTAGACAGCTTTTTTCCATGTTGAGATGGCCCCTTCCTGGATTATAATAGCACATCTTCCCTCTGCCATTCGTTCGTTAACAATGCAGCACCACCACCCTGCAGCTGGGGCTACCTGAGTGTCTGCAATTCCTTTCCTTTTAAGCCCAAAGAATATTAGTGTTGGTTGTGGGGTGGTGCAAAATAAAGCCCTTATTTGAGACACCTCTTCCTTGGAGATGTGGACTTAGAGCAGCCAGCCAGTGGTTAAGCTGAGGGGTGCTGGTCCAGGAGGGTTATCAGCCAGATGGATACAGTCACAGGTGAAGCAAGGATGAGGAGGAAGTGGTGCTTTTGGTGGGAGTTCATGCCTGAAGATTCTACAGGAATAGTCGGGGATCCAAAAGTTATCTCCCCAGAGCTGTGTGGAGCTCATTGGCTCAGGGTAGGCTGGTGAAACTGGTGGCTCTCAGAAGGCGACAGCTGCTCTTTAGATTGGATCAGCTGCTCAATCCCACCTATTCAAATTTAAAGACTCTTTTCTATTGTTGCCCATAGATGCTTTAGGATGGTGGTCTTCCCCAGTTTATGTGAGCACCCTGGACTTGGGATCAAGACTCCTACTTCTTCCACATTAATGAGTGAAGGGGGCAGAGGCTTTAAAAACTTACTCTGGACCACACACACTGTTAATTAGAGGTTTACAACAAAAACTGTTACAAGCATGTGGATGATGATGAGGGGAAGATGCAGCTGTAACAGCTATGTAACAAATATACAATGCCATGTTTAGACCAATTAATACATAGACAGGTTATGTTTATTCTTCAACTAATACTGCATTTAGTCTTAAAAAGTACAAAATATTCTCTTTGTAGCAAGAAAAAGAAAGAACATGAAAAGATGAGGTTTTCTGGCTTACCTGGTGTTGCCTCTCACAGCTGTATTCAATCAATGCCTGTAGCCAGGAGATGCTCTGTTCGCCCCTTCTTCTCCATAAGAGATGCTCTTCACTGTAGTCTTCCCTTTTCAAGTAAACACTCAACAGGCCAGTCCCTGCTCCATACATGTGGTAGAAAAAGGTCAAGCAGTGTTTTCCAGCGACTCCTCGCAGAGGCCTGGACAAGAGGTGTGCTTTTTGTCCGTACACCATGTTGGAGGCCTCAATGTACATGTAGTAGCCTTGAGAGGAATGCAAAAGCAGGGGCCATTAGAAAGGACTCAAATTATGTTCTCTTCTTTTACAGTGTTCCTGTAAATAAATGAAGGCAAATGGACAGCTTGACTTCAGTTCTAATGAAGGGCCTTATAAACTTTGGAGAATATCTATAATCCATAGAAAATAAATGTGCTACAAAAAATTAGGCCATCAACATAGTTCTTTTAATTTAATGATACACAATTCCATTTAATATACAGGAGGTGGTTAATATACTAGTACTATGCCACTGATATGGTGATTAACACATCAGAATTTCTCCTACCAATTCACAAACAATATTCTGTACCTTCCAGACACTAGGTTAGGGGAGTGAGCATAGGATTTATAGTCAGGCAGATCTGGGTTCAAGTTTTGGGTCTAATATTTGCTATCTGTGTGATCTTGGTATTAGTTATCCTTGCTGAACTTAACTTAAACTTCATCACTTTAAATACGAGTTAATAATACTTGTCCTACAGGGTTGCGAGAATTAAGCAACATGTGTGACATGCTGGCATGTGACACATATTCAATATCAGTTTCCTGTCCTGCCTCCTTCCCTGAAGTTTTTTGTGTTATTTCTTTTACTCTTGAAAATATATTTATATAACATTTTAAAAATTGCCTTTCCATTTCTGTTTTTCCTTCTGAAATTTTTGTTTTTCTTTTTTACTTTTTAAATTTGCTAGTTTCAGGTAGAAGCAGGATTAGTTTGCATGGAAATTCGGCAGTGGTGTTCCCAGGCCCCAAACCCAGGAATTGTCCGTCCCTCCTCTGCTCCTCTCATTCTCCACATATAGGTTGTCAGGAATTGTTGTAGGGTCTTCCTTCAAAATATATCCAGAATCCTTTCAGTTCTCTTCTCCCTATCTCCATTGCTTCCATCTTTGTCCAAGCCACTATCATTTCTCACCTGGATTAATGCCCTGGCTTCTATCCTTGTTCCCTACCTTCTAATCGTGACACAGCAACCCCAGTGATGATCCTCAAATGAAAGCCAAATCTTAGCCCTCCTCTGTTCAAAATATTTGATTAGGGGAGTGGGTGTAGCGCAGTGGTTGAGTGCCTGCTTCCCATTTATGAGGTCCTAGTTTCAATCCTCAGTGCCTCCTAAAACAAACAAACAAAAACAACAACCACCAAAAACAAAACAAAACAAAACAAAACAAAACAAAACAAAACCCTTTGGCTCAGTCATTACAATTGCTTTAAAGCTCTATATATCTCCCTCCTATTCCCTTATCTTTCTGACTCCTACTGCCTCCCTCTCCTACTACCTTTCTTCTTACTCTGTGCTGCTTGACCACACTGGCCACCCTGCTGCTTCTGGAATATGGTAGGTATGCTGCCACCTCAGGGCCTTTGCACATGCTGATACCTCTACCTGAAAAGGTCTTCCCCAAGATATTCTCAGGTCTCACTCTCTCATCCCCTTCAGGTATTTGCTTATATGTTACCTTTTCTGTTAGGTCTACTCTGACTACACCATTTCAAATGGTAATTCCCTTCTTCTGGCACCCTTCTTCTCCTACATGCTATTTTATTACGTTGCCCATAGTATTTAATTAGCTCTTAATATGCTATATAATTTTCTTATTTATTATGTTTGGTGGTTTGAAGCTGTTTGTACCCCAGAAAAATATGTTCTTAAATTTAATCCATTCCTGTGGGTGTAAACCCATTTTAAGTAGGATCTTGTGATGAAGCTACTTCAGTTAAGGTGCAACCCATCTCTTTCAAGATGGGTCTTAATCCTTTTACTAGAGTCCTGTATAAACAGTATGAATATAGATAGATAGATAGATAGATAACAAGCCACAGAAGCTAGAAGTTGAAAGCAACAAAACCTGGAAGAGAAGGAAGAGGCCAGTGGATGCTGCCATGTGCCTTGCTGTGTGGCAGAGGAGCCAAGGATCGCTGGCAGCCGATCTTTGGGAAGAAAGCAATAGCTAGATGATGCCTTGATTTGGACACTTTCACGGTTTCAAATTGTAAGCTAATAAATTCCCATTGTTTAAGCCAATACATTTCATGGTATCTGCTTTAAGCAGCCTAGGAAACTAAAACATTATGCTTCTCCCTTTCCCTCCTAAAATGTACAAGGGTGGAGATTTTTCCTTGTTTAGTTCACTGCCATGTCCCCAGTTCCTAGAACAGAGTCTGGAGCATAGTAGGTGCTCAATAAATACTTGTTGAATGAATGCATGTATGTTTGCATTTTCTTCCACAGCTCTAAAGCACAAGCCAGCTGGACCATTTCCAGAGCACATGGCTCCACCAAGGCCACTCCAATTCAGTGAAGTTCTTGGCAATGAGATGCGAACTTGACTAGGAAGCCTCAAGGCAAAACTAGAACAAACCCAAGTTTTGATAAAATTAAAATCTTATCAAAACAAATGTTCTCAAACTAGTTCCACATCATTTGATGTACATTTTTAAGTGGACACACATAAGATAATCTTTAACATTGTTACCTTCATTCTTTTACTGGTAATAAAATTGCTACACAAGAGGCACTGAGGTTTCTGCACATTCACCAGTGAAAGGAATACTTTATTATACTTCCTTTTATTTAATATCGTCATTTCTGTAATGGTGATAGTTGTGCATTCCTAGTGATAAACAATAGGAATCCTGGCCAGGATTAGTCTGAGGTCCTGGAAGAAGGGAAAACCTTTAATTACCTCCAGGATAATCCAGCCCAAGTCTTCCTCTTCTTGGTATGTGCTAGTTCATTTAGCCTAACATGGGTGATGCATAACTGTTTGCCAGGCTGTTCCTGACAGGGTGATGCTGTAATTAAATTAGTGATGACCTCACAGCTTCTTCCACCCCACCTCTTTGTTCTTTGGACCACACACACCTCCACTGATGTGACTCCTGAAGTTTACTATGCCTTCAGCTCATGCACTCTGGGTCTCAGGTATCTGGCTGAAGCTATTACCTAAGGTTTCTAATACCAGAGAGCTTTGCCTTTAGTACTGTGAAATGTAGAAGGAAATCTCCTAAGCTGTTTGACCTGCATAACTTTACTGCTTTTAGAAGAGAGGGGTAACAACCCAGAGAATGTAAGCACAATTCTGCTCACCAGTCTACTTTTCATGAATAATTTTGGCCTTTCCAAAAATCCTTTAGGAAACAGTCTCTATTCTAAGCACACACATATATACCCCTATGGCAATACCAATCTAGCCTCACGTCCGTATATACCTGAAAGCAATTTTAATGAATTTGTCAACTGATTAGATTCTGCTCTCCTGATGTACAGACCAATCATTCCTCTTGATTCCCAATAAACGTTTTTCTTCTTTACTTGCTCTTCCCAGAAGAGATCAGAGCTTCGTGGAGAACCCCTCTGCCTCAAATGTATTTGGAAAGCAGAGAAAAGCCCTGTGTTGACAAGCTTTGCCGCATTACAGCTCCAAACTCCATCTGTCTCAGCAAACAAAAGCTCTGGATGGGAGCCAAAAAGCCCCAGTGTGGAAGCCTCAGCCCTAGCTACAGGTTTCTGTACACGAAGGATTCCAGTCTGTGGAAGGGATTATGAACTAGAGAATACAAATTACTTTCCCTCTGTGGGTCATTGTTTAACATTCAAGACGGGGTCCCAGTGGGTCTTCTGGGAGATCAGGGCCCCATCTGTTCTTTGCGCAGCAACTGTGATGTGTTGAGACCCACAGCATATTCATGATTTTGAACTGTGGAGCAGCTGTCCCTCTCGTCTCATGAATCCTTTTCAACCAGGGCCGGGAAGTAGCTGAGTGGCCTGTGCGGGTCCTTGAGCTGCGAGGATCCATACCAATCAGAGGAAAACAAGATCAATGCTTTGGGAAGAACTGCTAGATGTGTCTCTCAAAAACTGCTCTTTACTATCTTTTTAAATGATTTATAAAGATAGATGCCTTCTCTGTGTAAGTAGGAGCTGACAGTATCGGAGACTAGAGTGATAAGTTACAGAAAGATTTAAGGACATGGGAAATTTTATAATCTAGAACTTATTCCTCAGGTGGTTACAGTCTAGGTGGGTACATTCTTACATGTCTGGATATCAGCTGCCAAATTTCTTGAAAGACAAAGACTTGGAGTATAGACTGCTATTAAATTTCAGCTGTGAAATGAACACATTAAACATATAATTTTAATTTTCTTTTGTCTAACAGCACATTTTTATAAATAAATTTCATTATTTAGTATTTTAATATATTGTTGATATTTCTATCACACAAGAAGGAACAGTTCTTTGAAATGAAGAAGACTCAATGTCTACTTAGTAGCATGTGGAAGATAATTTAATTGCCAGGAATAAGGAAAATTTATTCAAACATTGAACTTTACCACAAAAGAAATTGGTGGTGTCTCTCTGGACATTGTTAAGAAAATTATGAATAGCTGCTTTTCTGGAATAGGGGGTGGGGAGGAGAACTGGATGACTTCTAAATCTCTTCATTGATGGACCAAGCTGGCTAGAAAATGTTACAATTGAAATTTTCTCAGAGAACTGGATAGTTATCTGTGATTTATTTTTTCCCCTAACTTTTGGCCACAAAATTCCTGTAAACTCCAAATGAACTAAAACAAACAATTGTTTACAAAGCAGTCTGACAGCATGACAGTACAGAATCATATAAATGTTAATACAAATACAATGGCCAATAAAACCCTGGGAACTTTGTTAAGACTTGTCTTTATTATCTTGTAATTAAGTAGCATCCCTATCAGGAAACTTCCTGGTTCTAGAGGCTAGAGCTATTCCAGTAGACCATGGCAGGAAATGGGGACACA
Organism: Cabassous unicinctus; assembly: GCA_029593785.1. Classification (NCBI taxonomy): domain Eukaryota; kingdom Metazoa; phylum Chordata; class Mammalia; order Cingulata; family Chlamyphoridae; genus Cabassous; species Cabassous unicinctus. The sequence goes on from JAQZBX010064344.1 coordinate 14,463, forward strand.
AATCCTGCATCATCCCGCCTCCATGCAAATCACAATTCCTCTGTTGCAAATGCTTTCATTATTTTATTAAATAAGGACCCAAATGATCAAATGATGGGGTTATATATTATATATTTATCTTTATTGTTGTTCTACTAGAATGACTTGGGAATTGTTTGAGTCAGTGTTTCTCAAACTTTAGTCATGCAAATACCACTATCATGACTTTTTTTGCCCATCCACATACTAACTGTACCACTATTCACTTAAATTTTAAAATGGATATAGTTTTTTATTACTTAAATACATTTATTCAAGTAGGAAACTTTATATGAGGATGAAAATACAAAACTCAAAACTAGCTATAAATCTGTGAAATAATGGTTTTGATGAATTGGTTATATACTTTTCTTATACTTGGATATTATCATCAACTTTTTAAAATGTTCATCTAGTTATCACTTGAATTTCCTGGTGACATATGTAATACAATTAAGGAAATATTGGTTTAAGATTTCTACCAAACCTTCTGGTTTCTACCAAGTCATTCTGTTTGCAGTCATAGGCCATGGTTTTCTATTTTAGAAAAGCACAAATGGCACAAAACAACAAGTCCAGGAAAGTAGCCTAGAGAGAAACATCAGCATTTGTAAAAGATTCGTTAATTGTGAAAATAATTATACCATTCCTTTGAATGGAGCTTATGCATTATCATGCCTTTTCACAAATATATTCTCAGTCATCACAGCAACCCCAAGAGACTAGCGGGGCATCTATTATCTTTATTTTACATATGAGGAAACTGAGGCTCAGAGAAATTATGTAACTGTGCCTGGGCTGCCACAGGCAGCAAGTGGCAGACTCAGCTCACTTTTTATCCATTGGTCTTTCCACTATATTATACCATGCTATCCCTTAGAATTTGGAAAGGTTTATTGCCTTGTGTTAGTAAGCCAGGAACTACAGTTCCCTAGGAACTGCTAGGTATGATGATATATTGATTTTCTGATAGTCATGCAACAAACTGACCTATCTATATTTTGGCTTTTCTGAGCTTCTCTTTTTATTTGGTCCTATATTTACTGACCATCTAATGCAGTTGTCTATAAACAGCTTTGTATGCCTCTCCCTTCTTTCCTCCCTATATAAGTTCTTCCAAGTATGTATTGACAAGCTTTAAGGATGAGAAGTGAAAAGGTAGAATGCAGTCTACAATTACAGGTGTATCCTAGGAAACTCCCAGAATACACTGCATTCAAAAAGGATCTTGTGTTGTGGTTTCCTTACTACCAAAAAGATGATTCTGAAGAAATGCTTACTCTAGAAATACATTGAATTGCATCCTGATGACATAGTAGTCAAGAAAGTAAACTTTCTCTCAGGAGTAAGTTATTTTCCGGGCGATACTGCCCAGTTTCGGGCGTGACTCGGCGTTTTTTGAATATGCCGCTTCTGTCTCTCAGTGCAAGTCTTGGAGCAAATCACCAGCGGCGCGTTTCCGCCGGAAGCGGAGGAGCAGGGCGCCAAGCGCGCTGCCCCTGTTCTGTACTCGGGAAAGTGGGATAATTGTCACTCAGCCACTTGCGCTCTGGCTAGTATTAATGTGTAAATACCACTTTTGTAGCTAGCTGTGAATTTAGTTTGAATGGGGGGATTTGGGGGGACCATTTAACTTAATTACTGCTGGTTTTGAAATGTCCTTGCAAGAGTAGGGCTGGCACAGATGCTGCACTATGGAAGACTAGGAGATGGGGGTCACACTTATCTGCGTTCCTATGGAAACTACTTGATTGTTTTATATGGCTTTTTATTCTTTTGCAAACATGCTTCTAAATTGAGCTGCTGAGTAAGCATTTGTAGCTTGTATAATGGCAGAATGGACCAAAAGCTTAGCGTTGTGAACTGTTTTAAAAATAAAAATATCTTGGGGGGGGGGGCGGGGGAAGGATCTTGTGGCCACCAGCACCACAAAACTACCCTTCAGTCTTCAAAGAAAAAAGTTACTGTGAGTCTGGCCCTGAGTTCAAGCCTATTACTTTACTAATGTGTATAGATAGGAAGTTCTGCCATTTCT